>JAGXJF010001935.1:0-30940 GCA_019208055.1 Stipa capillata | reverse complement strand
GATTTCCCAGAATTCCTCAACCTGATGGCCCGCAAGATGAAAGACACTGATTCTGAGGAAGAGCTCAAGGAGGCATTCCGTGTGTTTGACAAGGATCAAAACGGTTTCATCTCTGCTGCTGAACTGCGCCATGTCATGACCAACCTGGGTGAGAAGTTGACTGATGAGGAGGTTGATGAGATTGGTCCGTGAAGCTGATGTTGATGGTGACGGCCAGATCAACTATGAGGAATTTGTTAAAGTCATGATGGCCAAGTAAGTTAGCATTATCATCCGAGGGAAGCTTCAGTAATCAGTGACCAAATTATTTCCTATCCGGGTTCTATTGTGTGGCATGGGTAATGAACTGAAAACATTATAACACTGCAAGACTTCTCATGCTGTGTCATATGCTGTAGGCGATGCTTATTTGCCTTGAAGATTTTATAGATCATGCTTTGGGCTTTCTGATTTTGTTTGTTCAGTTATTTCTATTTGTTTTTAAAAAAAACTTATCAAGAGTGTAGCCACAGTATGTTGATGAACAATTCAATTTTGTTGCTTCATATTTCATTATGAGCTCAACATTTTACCCCCAGTTTTGGGTATGCGATATGTATGTCTGATACAAGTATATATTACATCTTTTATGGTTTCTGATTGTTTGGAAGTTTCTATCAGTCTTGGAAGGATGATCACCTGAACTTGTCTGGCTAGGATTATATTTTGGTTCGTCAATGTTATATAAACTAAATTGTCTGCGCAAACTCCTACTCGGAGCATGCCAAAGCATCATTTTTCTATCTTATGCAGCCCACGCTATTCTCCCTTGTCTAGAGATTAAGATTCCATGATTTCCATAGCATCTCCATACCAACTTCATGATCTTTGCTTTGACAAGTTACTACAAGATTGTTGGAACAACATAATGAAAATGCAAGTGCCAACTAATTAAGCTTACAATAATAAGCAAAATAATAAGATCACCTAGCTAAGAGAACCATCAATTCTGCTGTCTGGCTAGATGAGACACCTATTTGCATTAGAAAACTTGGATCTCAGGATTGTACTCATGGTCTAGCTTGATTAATAAAGCTGTCTTTTCTTGGAGACCATGAGTGGAACTGCATGTCGGTGCATTAAGATAATAAAGCTCTTTTTTCCCCCACGGAAATAAAAGAGAGAATCAAATCACTCGGGACACTGCAAAAAAACATGAAGCTCCATTTTGTCTGTCTGAATTCATGGCGTTAATTTATCCATCACAAAAACATGGTATTTTCCTATACTATGGGATTCCTGCACTGCACACACAGATATATATTATTATTTTTCCATGTCAATTTTGTGTAAGACATCTTCATTAATTGTATAGAAAGCCATCACCTAAAGAGTCATACTGCTTGCAACAGAATTAGTGAGTTTTAGCTTTGTCACTTGACTAGAAGCAGCGAGCTCTTCTTGTTATTGCTATGGTGGATACCAAGGTTCAGATCCCAGTAGCAGATTTCCACCCTAAAAAAAGATGGATCCAATGTAATTGAATTGAAGGCACCATATGCAACCCTACTGATTAAGAATACACAAAACAAGCTTGATCTCGTTACCGATTTATCATAAACCATCAAGAATCTAGTGCGTTGGAGTTTAGACCCAAAAAAAGATATCCCATCATATCTGATTACATAACCGAAAAATATAAAAAATATGTGTGATACAATACATGAATTCACAGTCTTTTATTCAGGGCTGCAATCTGGTAGTGCCCCTAATTTCACTTAACTAATTACATGTACATAATTACGTGCTCAGCATCGCAGCGCATTTGGCATAGAGAAAAATGGCTTGAACGACAGCGAGAGCCCGATTACTGACACCATGTTCAGCATCAAGAACAGGATCTGATCACCTGCATATTGCATGATAGATCAAATAAGTATATGCCGTGATAACACGTACCTGTTTCCCATCCAAGTTAAAGCAAATCTATCAATAGTATTGCAATTAGCATGGGTTGGAAGAGTCATGTGTTTACCTGGTAAGAACAACCCAGTTATGTGCTTCTGAGCCCATGAAAACCTGCAAAAGGGCAAGAAAATAAGTTAATTGGTTGGAGAAGCACACTTGCAGTTAAGCAAAACCAGTTTAAGTCTCCTTTTCTTGACCAAAACCTAGAAGAATTCCTACTCACGAAAGAAAAGAAAGTGTACGTACAATATTCCTGCTGCTGCTGGAGCTACTGCTTTAAAGATTGACATCAGAGTCACCGAGATGCCATTAGCAACACCTCTCTGTTCTTGTTTCTGTACATGTTTCCATCAGAAGTTAGAACATAGCAAAATGACTCAAAGAAAATGCAATGAGACAGATGAGTCTGCCAAATAGGATAGCGGTACATACCACCGCGGTGTTCTGCAGAATGTTGCACGCAATAGTAATCGTAGCCTGTTTCATTTCAGATGATACATCAGAACATGTTCATGATAAAATTGTCTAGTAAAATCACTGAGCTCATTTTCTCTAAGAAGATATTGAACTTCTTTTTCATTTGTACTATTTCACTTTAAAGGAAGCAGCAAAAAATATATTTTTTCAACAGATTTGTTCAAGTCATAAAAATGGACTTACCGCAAACATATTCTTCAAAAGTGAAGCTATGTTGATGAGTACTTTGAGCTCCGTACCATATAGGTTGGCCATGAATGGATATGTTGCAAGGAGAAGTATAGATAATACCTGAAAAATCGAGCATCCATTTGGTACTGTACAATAGATTCATCATATTAAAGAAGTATCTCAACATAAAGTGTTGTTCTGGCATACCGCTGCAGAACGGAATGGCTTCATTAATCCAGCATACTTAGCAAGGAGTGGATAAATCACAAGTTGATACACCAAAACACCAAAACCTACAGGATCAAACGAAAACGGCCATAAGGTAAAGGCATTCAAAGCTAGTGCTACATGTAATAGGTAAAGAAGTCATGCTACATATGTGTGATTTCATTCATTTTGCTCTGATTATGTTTCTCGTGCGCAATGATCATACCATACAAATTGGAGAAACATCACATACCCGAGATAGCTAGCACGCTACCAACATCCTGGGATGTAAAACTCAGTCCCCGGTACTTTCTGCTGCTCACAGCCCAGAGTGAAAATATCTGAAGATGGAATTTACACATGTGAAATTGCTTTAGTTTTCTAATCTGATTGTTCATACTAAACTGTTGCTGAATATGTTTTTACCATGGTCGTGTAAGATACATAAATAGAGACTTACCTCAAGATAAGCTGTATCATGGAGAGAAAAGACACAGTAGAGGGTTATTGCTGACATCAACTGCCAGTTCTTTAGCAGGCTCTTCGTAGATGCCATTCTTCCAGATCCAGATTGTTTAGCTTTCCCATCTTCTAAGCTTGAATCAGCAACTTGTGCCTCCAGTGCGTCAATAGCTTCTACTTTCTCATCATGGTGCATGTGCAGAGTTTCCTAAGAAAAGCATTTATTCGTCAAGTAGGATTTCAATGGAGAAAAAGGATCATAGGGAGATGTACGTAGGGGGCAT
The DNA here is from genome assembly GCA_019208055.1 of Stipa capillata. Taxonomy (NCBI): domain Eukaryota; kingdom Viridiplantae; phylum Streptophyta; class Magnoliopsida; order Poales; family Poaceae; genus Stipa; species Stipa capillata. Next base: position 27,392 of record JAGXJF010001935.1, on the reverse strand, counting down.
ACCGGAAGCCAAATGCATGCAACACATGCTCCTGCTGCTAGAACCGATATGACGAAGCAAGGGAGAAAATATGGAAACCTAATAGTAGATGTAATTTGAAAGGTTTATCTTATGCTCCAAATGATGCAAAGATCTATATATAATTGGAACACTATGAGTAATAATTTACCTTCCAAATATGGATTCCTCAGAGAAAAGATTCGGGTACTTCTTTGCAGGCTGATACAGGATAAAGAATACACAACGTTACTCAGACTCATCTGTACAAATGTACTAATTAGTCTACGAAAAGAGAGGTTATGTTCATCCTTCCAACAAAAATTCTAGTTATCACTTTTAACAGTAAAATACAAATTGTGTGAAAACTCCCTGAGAGTAAGGCATTTCTGAACTTAATCATTTTCCTTAAACTGCCATGATAGGAAAGTTGTTGCCTATTGGTCCAGTCTTCTGTTTTTGCACCAATTAGTGGATGATCTATTCTTTTGAAGCTCTACATCTTGGTTACATATACTTGTAGTGGCTTAATGAGTTATTTTACTTATGTCTCTATTGGACTACCAAATGCAGCATCTTCTCCATGCTCCTGGAAGTAACTTACCCTTAGCTTGATAAACTGATTAAAATACAATGTTTATTCTGCAACGACAGTTCAGTATTTTTAAACTCTTCATCAAAGTGGAATGATTGTCACCTGTGCAAGAAATCCTCCAATGGCTGGTCCAACAACAAGAGCTATTGCTCGCGAAGATGTAACCTACGTCATGATGTCAGACATAAGTAGCTAATAGTAATAGTACTATAAACATTGTAATTTTAAAATTTCTTCGAAATAAAGAAAGTAAGAAAGAAACTAGTAGTCTGAAATGTAAAAGGTAAAGAAGAACTGTTCTTACAAGAGAAATTCCTAGAGCTTGGTGCTCTTTCCTGCAGACTTCTGAAGCATAGGCCTGGAGAATGCAGATGCAACCATGAGTATTCAACAACTAAGTTCCATTTGCTTAATTAATCTCAGTCACCCACACAGTAATTTAATTACCTTGATTGGTCCTAGTATACCACAGAGTAACCCAAGTAGACCCCTAGTTATAATTGCCATCCAGTAAGTTGTGCTAAGGCCGAAGAGCGTGTTAAATACAATCCTGAAAAGAAGTAGAACAAGATGTACTTCACTTAAATTGAATGGAGTACTAAATAAGTATTCTTTTCATAATGTAACTGAATCTCCCATACACTGAAAGGATACTGATCACAATGCAGGGCTTCCTCCCATATTTGTCAGCAAACATGCCCCATGGAACAGCACTGATGGTTCTTCCAAGGAAATAAGTAGCCCCTTAAGACAGAGAGTATACAGTCAGTAACTATTAACCGGAAATAACTGTTTTCGAATAACACCATTAACTGTTACTCTACTCTAAGTGTTCAATGGCAATGTACATGTAGCCTCTGCTTAAGAGCATAGATGCGCCTATAGAAGTCCTTAAATTTAAGTTTTTTGCCCATATTTTTTGGTCATTTGTCAAACCATGAGAGGAGACAATGCTCACCGACAAAACCAGCATAGAACCCAATGTCACTCTCTTGCTTTGCGACTTTCAAGTCCCTGATCTGTTGCATCATAATAAAAGAGAACATATAAGCACCTTCTAGTATGTAAGAATTCATTAAATAGCAAGTTTATGTCTATACCAAGAATAAATGTTCAAGTTTACAACATCTCTACATACCATAAAGTATAGATAGGGGAACAGTGACTGGATCGGTAGTGCTGGAAAGACAAAAAAACGAAGGTATTAGTCAGCAAGTGCTAAAACTAATTTGATATGGTTGAACCAATACAAATGACAGAAATATATCCATTTAAAAAGAATAAGGTGACAAAAACTCTGGCCTTTTTAAACAAAATGCATGATACTCTAGCACGTAGTCATCGCCAAAAAAAGAAAAGGTCATCACAATGCATATGGTGGCATTGTAGGCGTTTTCATGTTATTATGTAATTAGAGTTCTCCAGTGATGCATTTTCCCCCTCTTAAGGCAACAGTTGCAGACATGTTGGTGTAAACAAACCATGAATGAATGTATAAGGACACATGCTTGGGAGCATCTCCTAATGGTCAGAACTCTGAAATCTGAATATCTTCTCGGCGATGCTAACTGACGGCGACTGGGTAACACTTGCAATTAATCGGTATCGACGCTATTTAAAGAGCCACCAATAAAGGAAAGAAGAACTTAAACCTATACCATGGTTCACAACCAGACTGGACCGGACAATCATTATGATGAATCATAGCCACTCTGACAATCTGAATTTTTTTTAAGATAATGACTCCAACAATCTGAATGTCATAACATTTCTACATTCCACAACTCCTGACAGCCACGCAACTAGCTGTTTCCATAAGATGGTGATCAGATCAATGCCTGCACGCATGGATCCTATCTACGTGTAAAAGGAACATCATCATATCATACCGGCACACAAGCATGCGATCCAAATGTAGAGGAAATCTTTGTACGGTATCCTATCGTCGGCCTGCATCTTCCTCTCCTGCCTGCACCCGGGGCAGCGTTCATGGTACACCCTCCTGCCGCGGAGCAATGGCACCTCGCCGCCACCGGTCATCTCGATGGTGGTAGGCAAGGGAAGGCGACAACCCGCCGATGCCGGTCAATGCGACGTGACTCCTCCCCTCGACTTTCTGAATCCACATCAAGATGCCTGGATTCCGAGAGTCACACGGCATATCCTCTCTGTCGAGCTGATCGATGAGGCCTAGCTCACGTCCAGATCTCTAGTTTTCCTCAGTTTTTGCCTTGGTTTTGTTTGGCTAAATTTAGGTGGCGGGATCTGAGGGTTGTCCTTTGAAAAGGCCTCACCAAGCCCCAAATACATGTATGTACAATTGAGCGTGCTCCCTCTAAAGCTGGCCATCTGGGCCGGGCCAAAAAGGCCGGCCCACGGGCACGGTTTTTTGGCCCGGCACGGGCACGGCACGGCACGGGAATAAAAGGGCCGGGCCGGCCTTCGGCCCGCCACGGAACAGGGCCGATCCCCGAGGCGAGGCCTTAAGGCCAGGCACGGCCCGGCCTTTTTATTCGCGGGCCGGCCCGGCACGGCACGGACGCGGCACGGCCCGGCACGGCCCAGCGCGGCACGCGGCCCGTCCGGCACGCGGCGGCACGCGCGGGGGAGCGGGGCGGCCCGGGCGGCACGCCGGCACGCGGCGGCCCGCGCGGGGGAGCGGGGCGGCAGGCCGGCCTGCGGCAGCCCGTGCGCGCGGGGGAGCAGGGTGGCAGCAAGGCCCGCGGCGGCCCGTGGCGGCCCGCGGGTTGAAATTTTGAAATTTTGGCCTTTTTATCACTATTTGGGCCTTTTTAGCACTGTTTTGGTCCTTTTAATTTGAAATTTGAATTTCGGAGGGGTAAAATGGTCCGAATTTTTTTAAATTTTTGCTATAAATAGGGCTGCCCTCCCCCTCATCTCCCACACTCAAACACCACATCCCATCTCTCATTCACCAACCTTCTCATGGGTGATCCCAACCAGTTCCATGTTTTCGACCCACAAGATTTCGGGATTGACATACCCGACATCGATCTAAACAGTTTTTCTCATATCCCCCAGTCGCAACCTCCTCATACAGAATCTCATTCCGGTAGTGCCAGCACTGCGGCCACTGGCTCCACCACCGGTGCAAAAAGGTTTCGTCGCCAGACCTCAAGTGTGTGGCAAGAGTTCGATCAAGAACCATATGAGGTGGATGGTGTTCAGAGGTGGAAGGCTGTCTGCAAAAGATGCAAGAGGGAGCTGACCGGGGAGTCCGGAAAAGGAACCGGCCACCTGAAGAGGCACATCGAGAGCCACTTGAAGAAGGAGGGTGACAGGACGGCGAGACAGACCCAGCTCCAATACAACCCCGACGGTTCGGTAAGTCATTGGGACTATGATCCTGAAAGAGCTCGAGAAGCTATTTGTCGTTTAATTACTGCTAATGATTTACCATTAAGTTTTGGTGAGTTTCCCGCTTTTTTCGAATATATTAAAACTGCTCATAATCCTAGATTCGTTCCAGTTTCTAGACAAACTACAACTAGGGATATGAAAAAGTTATGCAAAACTGGTCTTCAAAAATAAAAGAAGACTTTACTACATGCACTTTTTCTGTTTCCTTAACATCTGATATCTGGAGTGGTCGAGCTAAGGAAGACTACATTAGTGTGGTTGCTCATTATGTTAACAAAAATTGGTAACTAGAAAAAAGAATCATAGGATTCGAATTAATTGACGTATCACATACTGGTGAAAACATTGCTGGTTCTATAGTTAAAGTTGTGGAAGATTTTGGTCTCACGAACAAGATCTTTGCAATAACTTTGGATAATGCTGCATCAAATACTAGTGCAATGAGTATCCTCACTCCTTTGTTTAACTCTTATGCTGCATCTTTTTTACTACATCAACGTTGTGCTTGCCATATAATTAATCTTATTGCTAAATGTGCTTTAAAGAGATTGACACCCTACATTGACAATTTGCGAACTGCAATTTCTTTTATGAATGCTTCTAATACACGAATTGCAAGCTACAAGAGGTACTGCATTGCTACAGGAGTACGTCCTCGTAAGTTTGCTTTAGACATGCCTGTTAGATGGAACTCCACATATATGATGCTTAAGCATCTTATTCCACATAAAGATTGTTTTTCTGTCTTTATTAATTCAAATTACCCTACTGCCAATAATGGATCAACCCTACTCACCCCTAATGATTGGCATGTTGCTGAAGTATTGCTAAGTTTTTTGGAGCTTCTTTACGATTCAACCGTTGCTTTGTCTGGGGTTTATTATCCCACATCTCCTTTAATGGTGCATCATATTTTAGAAATTGCTACTCACATGAAAGCATACGAAAGTGATTTGATGTTACGTGATGCTGTTGTTGCCATGAAAAGCAAATATTTGAAATATTGGAAAGAAATTCCAATGTTATATGCATTTGCATTTATTTTGGATCCTAGGGCTAAACTTGCAGGGTTTGGTAATGTTCTCTCACTCTTAAGTGATGCCGTAAATGTAGATTATTCTGCTTATTTCACTAATGTTCGTGATAAGCTTTCTGAAATTTACGGTAAGTACAATTAAAAGTATGCCGGAGTTCGGCTGCAACGGCCTCCACTAGCACCAACGGCTGGAAAGAAGAAAGGAACGTGGGGAAAGATATTTGGTTCCTCCTCCTCTTCCTCGAGCTCTTCGGCAACAACAACAGCAACAGCACCGTGCGTAGTGACTGGTGGCGGGGAGTTAGCGACGTACCTCAACAGCGACAAAATCAGCTATCAGAAACAGACTGATGATGACTTCAACATATTGCAGTGGTGGCATGACCACAAGCTTACATATCCGGTGCTTTCCATATTAGCACGAGATGTGTTAACGGTACCCGTCTCAACGGTATCATCGGAGTCTGCTTTCAGTCTAGCTGGAAGAATACTTGACGAGAGAAGAACCAGTCTCACAAGTGATATGGTGAGGACACTAATGACCGTGAAAGATGCGGAACTAGCCAGACGGAGAGCCCAACACACTGCGGATAACACAGATCTGTCATGCACGTTCGAAAATCTTTATCTAGACGATGAACAATCAGAAGAATAGTTGTAATCTTTGTAATTTCCTTTTTCTTTTGTAATTTTCTTTTCCGAGCAAGTAGCTTTGTACTCTTTTTCCTTACTAGGGTTTATCTCCAAGGGGAGTTTACCTGGAAGGTTTTAATGAGGCAGCTATGGCAGCTACTAATAAAGCTCAATATTTATCCATATGACACTTTGACTCTTTTACATTTTTCTGTATTTTTTTAGATTGTTTAGATTTTTCTGTATTTTTTTCTTAATTTTTTAGATTTTTCTGTATTTTTTTCTTAATTTTTTAGATTTTTTTCTTAATTTTTTAGATTTTTCTATATTTTTTTCTTAATTTTTTAGATTTTTTAGATTTTTATGTATTTTTTTTCTTAATTTTTTAGATTTTTATGTATTTTTTCTTAATTTTTTATATTTTTCTGAATTTTTAAAATGTTAAAGGCCCGGAAGGCTGAAACGGCCCAGAAGGCCGAAACGAACGCGAGCCGGCCCGCACCCGGGCCGTGCCGGGCCGGCCCTTTTACATCGCTTGCCGGGCCGATCCTCCAGCCCAGGCCTTTGGGCCGGCACGGCACGACCCTTTTATAAAAGGGCCTACACGGGCCGGGCCGTGCCAGGCCGGGCCGGCCCATGTGGCCACCTTTAGCTCCCTCTCTCTCTCTCTTTCTTTCTCACTTCACAAATTAGAATAGGTTTTATCAAGTAAATTTCACAAAACCCCAAATTTTACAGTCATGGTTGCATAAAACCTAACCATTTTTTTAACTGGTAGAAAAAATCCGATCTTTATGGTCATAAAGTTGTGCAAAACCCCATCCTAATAAAACGTATTGTGTGATAACTAAGAACACAACTCATAGATGCATGATCTTTTTGGGCCCACCTGTAATTGGAGCTCTTCTTTTAATCAATGTCTCACAAACGATATTAATTTGTATCACATAATCTACGTAATGTCTGTCGGTGTTATAATCCAGCAATAATGAATGCAGGGCAGCATACGCACAGTAGATCTAGATGGGTACACACGGGAGACAAAGTTTAGATAGGTTCAGGCCCTCAAGGTAATACCCTACGTCCTGTGTTCGGTGGATGATATTGCTTGGATCCCGAGTGCTGCAAGCCTTCGAGAATAGATCTCGAGGTTGCTAGAGCGATAAATGTACGAGAGCTTATGAAAGCGTATGAAGCCTAGAGCTCGTGAGAGGATACCGATCGGAAGATCCCTACCTGACCTTATATAGGCGTCCAGGATAGGGTTACAAGGGTCCGGATCGGTTTACAGATTGGTTTCCTAATTGGTTAGGACAGAATCCGGGATTGTCGGGTAAGTGTTTATCTCTGTCTTGTACTGAGGCGCCCCCGTATAGAGTCAGACTCCGAGTAGTCGGCCCGGCCCATCCTATGTCCAGAGGGCTGGCATTGTCCTCCCTGACGATACCCGGGTGCCATGCCATCGTCAGTAGCCCCCGAGTCCTTCACGATTTGACTGCAGTTTGTCATGATAACACCCAAGCTGAGTGTCTTTGCCTCCTTCCTTTTTTCCGTGTGGCATCTACTTGGGCGCGCCCTTTTTGTTGGCTGCAGGAAGATTGTGAGGGACTCATAGAACTCCTGTAGAGTTGAAATAATAAGCCGAGTAATACTCACCCGTAGGGCAGAAATATCATGGCGGTTGAGTTAATAACGGGTAAGTCCTGGTGGTTTAATGGAAGTACAAAGTTTAAGTATAGAAGCGACTTAGCTGTTCAATGTTCCAGGCGTTGGTGATAAGGCTGCCGTCCTTATCCTTCAGTCGGTAAGCCCTCGGACGCAGCACTTTAGCGACAACGTACGGGCCCTCACACGGTGGTGAGAGCTTGTGCTTGTCCTTGTTGGACTGGACTCGGCGCAGGACCAAGTCGCCAACGTTGAACGTGCGCCCGCGTATGTGCCGGCTGAGATGCGCGATGGGGATTGACTGGTCACCGTTGTTTGTCAGCGTGTCCGAGTCAGCAATGAAGGCCTCCCGAGAGGGATGGTGGCTTCCCGATCTCTCGAAGCCGTCCGAGTCGTAGTCGAGGACGGGTAAGAGGGACTCGATCGTGTCAGCCAGTCGGGATCCCTGCTCGACGGGTAGGAACCCGTGTTCAAACAGCAGATCCAATTTCGGCTCAAACTCGTCCTTGGGGAGGAGAGCCGAAGGCGTGAACTCTGAAGTGAGTCCGAGTGAAGATGGTGATGAAGCCTCCGTTGATTGGCGGGAAGCCGTGTCGCAAAGGTGAAGTTTGCCGAATCTCATGATCGCGGACAACGTCCAGAGAGCCAAATCTCATGATTCGCCCTGGGACGAAGTCGCCGTTGTCGTTGGGAAAAACCCATCTGGATCTGTTTAGATGGATCTATGCGCGCTGCCCCTACCTGGCGCGCCAACTGTCGGTGTTATAATCCGACAATAATGAATGCAGGGCAGCGTACATACAGCAGTTCTAGATGGCTATACACGGGAGACAAAGTTTAGACAGGTTTAGACCCTCAAGAAGAGGTAATACCCTACATCCTATGTTCGATGGATGATATTACTTGGATCCCGAGTGCCGCAAACCTTCGAGAATAGATTTCGAGGTTGCTAGGGCGATAAATGTACGAGAGCTTATGAAAGCGTATGAAGCCTAGAGCTCGTGAGAGGATACCGATCGGGAGATCCCTACCTGGCCTTATATACAAGGATTACAAGGGTCCGGATCGGTTTACAGATTTATTTCCTAATTGGTTACAATAGAATCCGGGATTGCCGGGTAAATGTTTATCCTTGTCTTGTATTCCAAGTTGATGAGGCACCCCCGTGTAGAAGTCGAACTCCGAGTAGTCGGCCCGGCCCACCCTATGTCCAGAGGGCCGGTATTGTTCTCCCTGATGATACCCGGGTGCCATACCATCGTTAATATCCGACTAAATGTTGATCAAAATATGATCTCAGAAAGCATGTGCGCCTTACATATAAGTCAACATAGGAAGTAACATATCTGGATGTTATGTTAATTGTCTTTCTTTTAAAAAATTATCTATATTTCCCTTTGTTTTTAAAGCATTCCGTCCTTTTCTTCTGGTTAATTGCCTGTTAATACCCTCTCGTGCGCCCAATGGGTAGGAAAAGCTTGCCGACTACTGTGACACGTAATCTTCCTCTTGGACAAGAGAAGGAACTATCTACACTTAAAAAGAAAGTATTTTCCTACATACAGTGAAAAGAAAGTACTTTCCTACATATAGTTAGTAGGTGGATCCATATGTGCATTCATCGACTTCGTATATATAGGTTTGTAAAGTGATCATAAAATTGCCATCAACAGCAATAGGAAAATATGTTCCAGTATTTATCGCATAGAAAAAAGAATAGCCTGTACATCTCATGCGAAGTTAGCTCATGTATATGGATTCTCAAAAAAAAAGAACTCGTTTATGTGGCATCGTCCTTGCCGTGCAGTAGTGCGACGTACTTCTCCGTCGATTATGCCAGTGCTTCGGGACAAATATTTGGTACGTAAGAATTTGACATGTATTTTCGTCTGAGCCGATACAACTCTTGCTGGCTTCAGATCTAGAGAATTAGGTACAGTTCATATTTTACCGTTTCTATGATAAACAGGAGTAGAATTAAACATTGAAATCCAAATATGCGGCCCCAGGAGGAAACAACACAGGTAGTGGTGCCTACTAGCTTGTGGCTAGACGTGATGTGCATGGGCAGATTTTTGGAGAGAGCCAAGACGAGTCTCCTTCACGCACCGCAAAAAATCAACGGTGCACGTCTCCCGTGAACCACGCCCGCGGCCCCACGGATCTCCTCTTCCGTACGGAGGTTACGCCCAGAGATCCTTTGGGTGCGTGAGGAATTCAAGATTTCGGACACCGATCGATCTCCTGCTCTTGAATGTTTCGATGGGTCCCCTAAAAGAAAAAGAAAATGTCTGGGAACGGCCATCATGGTCCGTCCGACCCCAACATAGGTTGTGTTTGGTTGCTTGTACTGAATGATTCATGCACCATTTGATCCGGGATAAAGGGATCCCAGCGTTTGGTTCGGTGTATAGAACCGTTTGGTTCGGGATGAACTGATCCCCCAAATCCCGAATATCCTGAGCAGATTCCGGACCTTCTGATTCGGCAAAATCGGGCGAACGAGCCGATCCGGGACGCATCTGGGACAGCCCGGTCCCGTTCACCCATCTCCTCCCATCGTGCAAATCCCCCTTCTTCCCCCAAATCCCGTCGCTCCCCACTCATCCCGTCTTCGGATCCGGCGGCTGGCGACCGAAGACCAGCTGCTCCCCCGCTCCCCCCGCTCCGACCTGCTGCTCCCCCGCTCGCCCGCTGCAACCTGCGGCTCCCCCGCTCGCCCGCTCCGACCTGCTGCTCCCCCGCTCCCCCGCTCCGACCTGCGGCTCCCCCGCTCGCCCGCTCCGACCTGCTGCTCCCCCGCCCCGACCTGGTGCAGCCTCCTCCCACAGGCGGCCGGCGACCGGTAGCGACCTGCTGCTGCCCCGCTACCCCCGCTCCGACCTGCTGCTCCCCCTCTCCGACCAGCTGCTCCCCCGCTCCGACCTGGTGCGGCCTCCTCCCACGGGCGACCAGAGACTAGCGGCCGGCGGCAGCTCCTCCCGCAGGTGACCCGGAGACCAGCGGCCGGCGGCACCTCCTCCCGCAGCGACCGCAGACCAGCAGCCAGCACCTCCTCTGACTTTTGCTACAATACAACACTCATATTTTGTGGGGTTCGTGCTGTACATATTTCTCAATCTAGCTCTCATCCTCTCTTGTGTATACATTCAGTCGCTGGATCTGGTATCCCAGAGATCAAAGGTTACTTTTAAATAGTAAGGTTTAATTACCAATATTACCTGATATTGGTATTCTTAGAAATTCTTGACATGATTTGAAATATTACCAAGATTGCCTGATAATATCTAATGCAATGTGCTCTCTGACTATTCTTAAATTCAACACAAGCAGGTTCACATTATTACAGGAAATGTGCAAAATCATTGGAATTTAGATGATCCTCAATTTAAAGATATCAATGCACACAGCAAAAAGAATAATTCTTACAGCTTTCTATTCATTATATTATGTCCACTACTCCACTCATTCCCAGGGCTTAATATTTTCAATGTAGTGCTTTATGCTTTATGCCATCCTTATCTCTATATTTTCCTGCATAAATGTTAAGTAGTTTAGATGTTTGGGCGCATTCTGTATGTTAAGGATAATTTGGACCATGCACCAGTTCGAGTAGCCCGCAGGCACTATTGTTATGCATGCTGCTATAGCTCTCTTAATTATCTGCACATTGTTTTTTTTATTTCAATTCTTGACCTCTTCCACGATATCACGTACTGCAACCTCTCTTTGATGCCATATTACTTTGTAATACCAGATTTAAGGAGAACAGCTATGGTAGCAGTGGTGCGACATCTGGACTGACATCTAGTTTGGCCTTTACACCAGTCTAGGTGAGGTCTTGTTATTTTGATTTTCTCTTGGTCACTCCAAGATAGGTAATTAGTTTCATGTATGAAATTTATTAGCTGATCCAGTTGTGGACATGGGATTATGGCTGCTACGCAATCTAGATTGCTATTGAGCTTTTATCTTGTATTTGGATAGTTGTTTGTTTGACTTGCTCATGTTCGACGAAGTGGAAAAGGTAGTGCGACCTAAATATTGTTCCTCTTTGTTTGCTGCACCATTAGAAAGCTCCAAAATTTTGTTGCTATTCTGCTTAAAGGTGATCATTACTAGAAATTTTAGAGAAGCTGGAGCTAATTAACATACACATGAGTATGGTTGCTTAGTGAGTTAAGATTATTGGTTTGCACTATGGTTTGCACTCTACAGTGATTGTTGAAATTTCCAATACTACTTGGTTTTTAGCTAGCTTGAATGATGCAACATATCTGAATTAATGCACATATCTCACACATGCTTAAACCTGTTAAGAACAGATGCTACGTTGGCCTTCACATTCTTTTGTATTTGTAATGTTATTTCCGATTCATACAATGTTTGTTGCATTTGTCCCAAACGCATTGTAGATGGACAAGAACAGGGTTAGAAGGAGAAGGATGATGCTTATAAGGGCTGCTGCCTTCGTGGCTGCTTGCATGGTTACCTTGTTTGTCCGATCTAGAGTACGGAGAAATAGAGAGCGTATTACCTATGCCCCAATTGAGGAAAGGGACAGGAACCGAATAATCCTGCTAAATAATCAGATTTACAGGAATGACATAACTTGTCAGAAAACGCTAAGGCTTATGAGGGCTCCTTTCTTCCGGCTATGTCAAGTTTTGCGGGAACGCTCTTTGCTCCGTGATACCATTCATATAAGTATTGAGGAGCAAGTTGCCATGTTCTTGATCACAGTAGGACACAACCTTCGTAATAGGCTTGTAGGTACTATTTTCAATAGGTCCGGTGAAATGGTAAGCCGTTACTTCGGACTAGTCCTCCATGCCATAGGTGAGTTAAGGGACGAGCTATTAGGCCACCATCATTGGAGATCCCAACCAAAATCGCTGGCAATCCAAGATATGACCCATACTTTAAGGTATGACCATGAATAAATATAATCATTGTAAGGTATAAATTGCATAGTTACTAATTTTTTGCGGTGGTCCTGACAATATAGGACTGTATTGGAGCAATTGATGGTACGCACATAAGAGCTTCTGTAAGTAAGAACATGGAGGCGGCCTTCCGTGGTAGGAAGTCATTTGCAAGCCAAAATGTGATGGCAACCGTTGATTTTGACCTTCGTTTCACGTATGTGCTGGCTGGTTGGGAGGGATCTGCACATGATGCTGTTGTTCTAGCGGATGCAATAGAGCGTGAGAATGGATTACGTGTTCCTCCAGGTAATAGATTTGTTTACAATGATATGCCATTACTATTCGGTCCGCAATGTCACGTTCCATGCTCATGTGTTCCTCATGTGTCTTAGGTAAATTCTACCTAGTGGATGCTGGATACGGAGCTAAACCTGGATTCTTGCCACCTTTCCGTGGCGTGCGATATCACTTGAATGAGTGGGGGAACAATCCGGTGCAAGATGCAAAAGAATTGTTTAATCTTAGGCACTCATCCCTACGAGTGACAGTAGAATGTGCATTCTCATCACTTAAGAGGAGATTTAAAGTTCTCGATGATGCAACCCCATTCTTCCCCTTTGCTACTCAAGTGGATATTGTCATAGCTTGTGTCATCCTCTACAACTGGGTTCTCTCCGAAGGCACCGATAGTTTCATTGTACCGGAGAGTACGTGGACACCTAACCCCCCTAGATCACGAAGGGAGCAAGCGCATGACCATAGGCACATGGTTGAGTTCCGACAAGCCCTTGCCGACAAAATGTGGGAAGACCGTCAAAACTACCACGGCCATTAGTTCATAATGTTGTGTAATATTGAATGCTTGTATGCTATGTAGCTACTGTACTATTATTGCATGTAAGCACCACGGACATTAGTTCATAACGTTGTCTAATATTGAATGCTTGTATACCACCTAGCTACTGTACTATTTTATTCTCTATTAATTTACTCTGTTAAGAGTGGTGTGTCATGCATTGTTATTTTAAATTCTATGTGTTGCAGATTTTGCAAGCTACATACAAGGTTTGCCTTATCCTCTATCATCGAGTTGCTGTGTGTTCCAACTATTGTGTATTTGCCCCTTCTTTTCATTCGAGCTTTGTAGATGATATGGTGGACAATTTCCTACAGTTTGCTAAGGTTTTAGTAGCCTGGAACTATACATTTGTGCAATTGTACCACTTCTCTATCTGTGACTTAGTTGAATGAGCTGATTAGATGCCAAATCTTTCTCTGGTTGATGGTTTTGTTTTGTTTCCCATGTCCATTCTAAGTTAGGTGCTAGTTAATATGGAGAGTGCAGCATCTATATGTTGTTTAGAGGTCCTGCATGTTTATCTAATAGATGTCTTTTTTTATTTTTAACTCTGACGTCATGCTGGCTTTATGAGTACTAGACTACAATTCATTTGTTTTGGTGTTGGAGAGCATGTTAAGGCATTTTGCAGATACATGTTAAGCATTTTCTAGAGATTTCACTGTAGTGCTTATTCCAGTTTTTAAGCTAATTGATAGTTTATTTTGCAATGTAACTTCTAAGTACAGAAATAATCCTTAGTATGTACTGAATCTTAAACCGTATGCTGTATGATTTTTGTGTGTAACAAATTTTACACGATGTAAATTTTTTTCCTGTACGATGAAAACATATTTTTATGTAATAAAAACTCATCTGACAAAAAATAAAAACCAAATTGTATATATTGTAAACAATATTTTCTATTATAATTATATTTCTTAGTGCACGAAAACTTGCTTTCACATCATGTGAGTATTCCCGTACCATCCCGCTAACCAAACAACATCTCGAACCTTCATGTACCATCCCATCCCACGAACCAAACACATTCTCGTACCATTCCATCCAGCTAACCAAACAACATCCAGAACCATCATGTACCATTCCATCCCTAGAACCAAACACATTCTCGTACCATCCCATCCTGCCAACCAAACAAGCACCTGGTACCATCTCATCCTAGACCATCCTAGATCACCCGGTACCATCCCATCCTATCCAACTTCGTACTTCAAACCAAACACAACCATAGTAACTGTGGTAGATCAAGGCGAGGATCCTCTGTGCCGCGGTTGCATCGCACGAGAACAGTCTGAGGCCCCGTTTGGGACGTGTGAATTTTGTTTCGTTTTATGCGAGAACTGAACTGTTTTCTATAAAATCTGTACTGTAGTTTCTAGATAGACCCTTTTTCTCTATAGACGCTTCACTTATGACCTTCGTGGACTCGTATGCTAAAGTATATTTGGATCACACACACCACCAAAAAAATCGCCTTGTGCTCTGGACAAAAAGGTATACCCATGTCGTTTTCTTAAAACATCATGTGAGAAGTGAGAACTGATCTACTCCTTATAGATTTCGCAAGTCCCAGACTAATTTAAATTCGACAACTTTTGTAAATGTGTTTAAAGAAAATGCAGATTGCACACACGTATCTCTCCACTAGTAGGATTTGTTCCCCGAGTTCATTTGGCGAATATAAATATATCGATTAATAGGACCGCGTCAGTGGCGTCTACTTCGCGACGCGTTGCTATCGTTGTCATAATATTCCGTGGCACTGGAGAAGCCATTAACAACAGTAGATTCATTTAAGTTCTTCCTTTTCCTAAAGACATTATATCCATTTGTCCGTGCCACGGCCACGTAATGCAACTACTACGGCCGTGCGTACGCCCCTCGTCCCGACGTGTGGCCGCGACGGGAGAGGAGAAGGGGAGAAGATCGAGTAAATTTCCGGGAAACTTCATGGGATTCTGGCCGGCGTGCTCGCTGTCAGGGAACTGGTGAACCGGGCAGGCGCGCCGTTCCGGGAGCAGCCACTGTGGCATCCATCATTTCCAGGAGCCCACGGGACGCAGCACTACGCACACGCTGTCGATCAGCCTATCTTCTCGCTCCTCGTCCCGGCTCGACTGTGAACGCGACGGGGAGCCGAGGCGCGGGTGTATTTCCGGGAAACTTCACGGGATTCTGGCCGGTGTGCTCGCTGTCCGGGAACCCGCAAGCAGCAGCATCTAGCTGCCCCTGTACCCATCCGTCGCCTTCTTGAAAGGGAAGGGATTTAGGACCCCTATTCGAGCGAGCGACTGGCAGCACGAGCTAGCTAATAGCTAGTGGGAAGGCCTAGTGCGATCTGCATGCATTATTTGTGTGATCGAGCGGTAGATAAGGATCCTATCGCGGTGTCTGCATCTGTGCGCGTCTGTGGAGGTAAGTAATGTAATCACTCCATTGACGATCGACGGTGCTCTCCGAATCTAGCTAGCTAGAGGGGGTTCAGTTCTTCGTCTTCTAGCTCATGTGCCATTCTCATGTATGTGCAGTTGCATGCATGGAATGGAAGGAGGGTACTAGACAAACAAGGCACGTATCGTTTTACGAGTTTGTAGTGGCACCTGAGGTAAGACAGGGCAAATTTGGAGTTGTGGACGCAGTGGGAATTAACTTCGGCCCATGTGACCTGCCTGCACTACCATAAAGTTGTACCTTAGCGCATCAGAGTTTGACTAGGTTTTTAAAAGAAGTTTGACTAGTAAACATGCTGGGGTTCTGTAGTCCGTACCCACACCATGTACGTACGTCCTGTATTGCGTTAGCCTGACAGTGGGGCCTGTACAAACCCGTGACATTGAAAAACGTAGTACACAGGAGTAACACCCTTTTCGCCCAGCCACTCTCCTTCCTTTCATGCCATGGTTCATCAAATAATTAATGGCTGATCGATTTTACTGTCTTAAGTTCGCGGCTGCGCTGAGTAGTCTCTATGCCGTGTCTCACGACGTAAAGGGTATGCTTGCTTGTTAATTTTCACATACTAGTATTGTTTTGGTTTGGTCTTTAGTAGTTTAGTCCCCGAAAGTTTCCATTCTAGATGGATGATGCATCAGCACGGAAGAACAATATTTTACTAGCTAGTAAAAATGAGAAAACCCATGCTCTGGAAAGATAGATAGGAATAGTAGTACTTCTTTATACAGATGGATGGGTGCAGAGCAAGGCAGGAAAGCTGGTTAATGGAAGACGACCAGGCCTACGTGCCACGTCTAGAACATGCATGCGTGCGTGCCAGTTACCAAGAAGCAAGAAACGCAAGCAAAATAGTTGAGCGAGGTGAAGGGATGCTTACAGGCGCAGAGGCAGACGACCCAGATGTAGAAGAAGTTGAGGTAGGGGATGCCGGTCTTGGCCTTGTTGATCTCGTCCAGCCTGCATCCTGGGCACCCCTCCACGCACAGCTTCCTCCCTCTCGTCGCCGCCAGCAACGGCGCCGCTGCCTCCGCCGCCGTCTCGTTCCTCTCGCCGGCGGCCATCCCTTCCTCTCTCTCTCTCTCTCTCTCTCACCGCACCTCGTCCAGCTGCTAGCTACGAAAAAGGAGATCAATCAGCTCGGAGCATAGCAGTAAGGAGAACCGTACGTGAAGAAGAGACGCTCACCTGCGCTGTTCTGCAGGAAATGCGGCAGCAACGTCGCCTTAACTCTCTCGTCAGCTAGCGTGCGAGCTAGCTAGACGTACTCCTGTGAGCGAGCGAGATAGGGAAGATGGCTTGTTTTATAGACGCGACTGCTGGCCGTGTGATGTGTGGAGCGCGCGGCGGATTGGGTGCGTAGATCGATCGAGTAGGGGAGTGCCCGGGCACGCAACGGTCCGGATTTAATTTGGCAGCGCAGAGAACATCAGCGACATGTTCAGCATGAACTAATTGAGACGCCATTATTTGGGCAGCGCATGTATAATCCACGATCTAATTGATTTCTATATTTTCTTTATTTTATTTTCTTTGCGGAATAAGATCAAATTGAATTTGATCCTGAAAATTTTCCTGGACTTAGAACACGTCTTCCAGTAGTGCTATACATAATAATTGAGTTAATTGCACTGGCAGTCCTTAAACTTGGGTGGCGGGCGCAATTTAGTACAAATTTCTCAAAAACGCTCAATCGGCCCCTTAAACTTATTTTGCGGGTGCATATACGGTCCAATCCAGGCCACGTCGCCGTATTCCGCCTATGTGGCATGCTGATCTGGATAAAATAAATTAAAAAATAGCCCCGCTGGCGCCCCGGCCTCATCCCGCCTCGCCCGGATCTTCTTCTCCAATCTTCTTCTCCCTCCCCACCGGCGCCCCGGCCTCATCCCGCTCCTCCGCCGCCCTCCAGGCCCCCGCCTCCTCCCCCGCCCCCGCCTTCGCCCCTTCCCCCTGCCCTCCAGGCCCCCACCTCCGCGCCCTCTATCGATCCTCTCCTCGCCGCCGGTTGCTGCTGCTCATCGTCGGCTCCGCCTCTGCCTCCGCCGCGCGCCGCCGCTGCCCAGGTCTCCTCCCTATCGACCTCCGCCTCTCCCTCGCCACCTCCGGCTTCGGCCGCACCCCGCTTGCCACCTCGGGCTTCGGCCGCGCCGCCCGCCCCCCTCTCTCCCTATTAATTCCCGAGATTCCCTCTCTCTCCCATTTCCTTCCCCCTCCCCCCCCGGTTGCTTCTCCTCCACCCGCTGAACTCGCCGCTTACCTCGGTCCCGACGTCACCATCGCCTCGGCCCAGCCTCGCTCCGGCCGGGCACCTCCTCGTCGCCGCCCCCGAGCTCCCTCGTCCCCGCCCCGGTGCCGAGCAGCCCGCTCCTCGTCGCCACCTCAGCCTCGCGTCCGCTCGTCTCCACCCGGCCACCTCCCTCGTCGCCGGAGCTCGCTGCCCCGCAGCCCTCGTCCCCGTCGAAGCCTCAGTTGCCCCCATCGCCTCCGGCTCCACCCCATCACCGGAGCCGCCTCAAGCTCCCCCGTCCCCGCCCCGGTCTCCGACCTCTCCACCCACCTCAGCCTCACGTCCGTCGACGGTGAGGACAAGGTTTCCGGCGGCGAGGAGTCCGGCCGGTCATGCAAGGAGTCCAACTCGTCATATCTGAAGCGGCCGGTTCACGACGACGCCGGGGCTGCTGACGACGACCACGGCGACGCGGCGGTGAAGGAGGAGCTGGTCGCATCATGCGAGTTGACCGTGAAGGAGGAGGCCTCTGGCGAGTCGGTGGCGGGGTCGAAGGAGGCCGACGCGGGGAAGGAGAGCAGCGACGTGCAGAGCTCGGCCAGCCCGTCCCGTTGTCGCCTGCGGCGGCCGCCGGGGAAGAAATATGTCATTTTCCACAGGGGTCCTCGCTGAAGTAGACCACACCGTATTTTTTTAATTTATTTTATCCAGATCAGCATGCCACATAGGCGGAATACGGCGACGTGGCCTGGATTGAACCGTATATGCACCCACAAAACAAGTTTAAGGGGCCAATCGAGCATTTTTGAGAAATTTGTACTAAACTGCACCTGTCACCCAAGTTTAAGGACTGCCAGTGCAATTAACTCATAATAATTCATTTGATATTTCCTTTTAAAACTTTTATTATAACCTCTTTTCAACGGAATTTGCCACATTAAGAACATATTCACCTAGCGTTTCATTGGAGCCTGCACCAAAATGCCTTTTAGAAACGGTGCACGTATCAGCCTGTCACACGAAAAGAAAGAGAGAAAACTGCGCGCGCGTATGACGTGAGCGTTGAGATCTTGGGGGCATAGAATTGAATATGAGAACGGGACCTTCCTTGGTCCTTGGTCGTACGTTGCTACTTGCTAGTAGTATCTGGTTAAACTCTTGGTTAGGCGAGAGGGTGCGATGCCATGCCATGCGCGGCGCTACAGGTAGCACGTGCCGGGCGGTAATTAGGCCATGACCGGAGGATCGGCTTCTCGGGTCGCCGTGGCACGGCGGCCGGCGGCCGCGTTGTTTTGATCCTTTAATACAACATTTTCCCTAGAGAGCTCAGTCTCTTTCTCGAACGCGCTGGACCGATACGTCCTCTTCTTCGAACACTTTTTAAGTAATGTTGCCTATTTTCTAGGCGAAAACTCTTGATATGTTTTTTTTTAGGATCTCTTGATATGTTTTTTATTAAATGGATACGGGCAATGGGAACACAATCGTTGTTCCTTGTTGTCTTGTAGAGTTATATTTTATTATTTTAATGTGATTGTATTGGCTATATGAGTAGCATATTGTCACGAGTGGTGAATTTTTCATAAATAGTGACCACAACGTGGCATTTATTGTCATTTTGTAAGTCAACATTAATGTTTTGACGTCGCCTAAATAAAATTTGGCTACAATCCTTCTATTATGAAATATATTGAGTGCTAGCTCTGTCTCATTTTATTGGGCTTTTTTTTTCTCTTTAGGGAATCAGGAGAAGTGGGACAGAGGGAGGCAAGTGGCAGGGCAACTTGTAACACGCTGCAAGATTTGTAGCTACTAGGTTTTATTTTGCATCTTCTCAGAAAGACGAAAAAAAAGGTTTCATTTTGCTCTTCCTCTGACAGTTTGAAGTGTGTAAATGGAGAAAAACCCCTACGTAAAGGTTAGGGCCTTAGCTGGCTCTCTTGTGTTAGTTAACCTCATGCCAACTCCTAATTGCGACTAAATGCATAGGTAACCATATACGTCTTGGAGAAAGCGCTTGTTTTAGCTTTTAAATCTAAGTGAACATAGATTCGATCAAAGGTGATCAACCTCCATGTTCCTGGTCTGCATGCCGAGTTCCTCCATATCTGACATCCCTTGTAACAGCTTCGTCTAGACGTGCTTTTCTTAATTCAGGTCACGTTTGGAAAGGAAAGTACTAGTTTAAGTTTCACATGAGAACTAACTGTTTCACGTGAAATTCCTAAGTTCCAAGCACGCTCTGGAAATTTCATCAACTTGGCGTCATATCTACAAATGGATTAACAGATGGACATCTATGCTAGAAGTCGATTGCCCGACTCAATACTGAATCACGAAGAAGCTAAATATAAGTATATTTTTAGCTCAACTATCCCCCCAAAAAAATGACTCATGTGTCGGTCTGCCCGAGCAACCCGGGAGGCGAAACACTAACCACCGCCAGCTCCTCCCTTTCATGCCTGTCCTCGCTGCTGTCGCCGCCGACACTTGTCGTAGCGGCTGCGGGTTCGTCTCTGAAGGGGATGGGCGGGTTTCTTCTTACACTGGGCGAACGAAAGGCTGCGGGTGAGATTGGGTTTGCTGGACAGCGGCGCAGCAGTCGGCGTTGTCCTAGGTGGCATGGGCTGTGTGGATCTGGTGGTGCGGGGTCGCTAGTGTCGTCCCATGCAGTGCCTTCTCTCGGGCAACTCAGCAGCGCTCGGTTTCACCCTGTCCGACTCCAGCATAGGTACCTCGGGCTTGGGTGGAGAGTGCGGCCGACAGGTGTCCAGGTAGGGCCGGCGGTTGCTGTGTTGGACCCTGGATCACCGGATTTGGTGGCCCATCCGTGAGCTGTGGTGGTTCGGCAGCTCCTCCTGGTGGTGCCATGTCTGTGCTGCTCCTTGCCTCACAAGCGATCAAAATTAGTAGGCATTGAGAGGCAGATGGCGGCCTAAGTGTGAAGGCGGATGGCGTCAAGTGGTGCGAGCGCAGTGGCAGGCAACGCAGTACGAGCGGGCCGGATCTGGTCCGAGTGCTCCAGATCTAGCTAGGCTGTTGTGGATGGCAGTGGCTAGGGCTCTAGATCCAGATGGGAACGTCTAGGCCTATGGCTGGTAGGGGTTGCGTGTTGCGGCCCGGTCGTGGAAGGCGGTTCTATAGTCGCCCGTCATGGTTCGACGGTCTTTGTGTGTTTGTCAAAGGTGGCCTCACATGCTAGGGTTCGGTGGAGCGGTGGGGTGCAATGTTCTGGGTAGAAAACTTGTCTCGATAGGGTCGGTGCCGGTGACGACGGTGCTTTTGAGTGTTGTTCCCCTCCTTGGAGGCATCTCCAAGAACCCCTTTCACTTCCTATCCTGGGCCCGGTGCTCTTCGGATGAAAGCCCTAGGTCCATGACAGCGGTGGCTCGGGCGATAGTAGCGTCTTTGATGTCACTCCCTCCTTGGAGCCGTCATCTTGGAGATCATGGCCTAGCGTGTGCGAGGCCGACAAGATAATGGCGTGAGGCCAGCAGGAGGTCGGTGGTGGTGGCCAGCATGGGGCCAGTGGCTCTGGTTGCGCGGCTTGGCCTAGTAGGGTGCGGGTGGCGCTTGTTCAAGGCGTGGCGTGGCTGTCATTTCCCGTTCAGCTTGAGAGGTCCAGACTTGCTTCCCTTCGGTTTCGGCTTCTCTCTCCAGCAATGATGGAACCGATGGACATGTTGCTCTCGTGGCCCATGTTGGTTCGGCGCGACAGGCGGGTCCTATTCCCTTGTGGCTTGCTGCGGCCAAGTCGGAGTCGTCGGGTCGCGGGTGCGATAGGTAATGACGATGACACAGCCTACAGTGTCGGAGGTCTGGAGGCCTCATCTATGTGTCGACGTGTTTCCGTCGTCTGGCGGTGCTCCAGACTTAGTTTAGTAAGATAATGTAGCCGCTGAGTCGTAGTTTTCTTCAAATTTTCCTCTAATTAACTGAACTTTGTATTTTTTTGGTTTGATTTTTCTTATAAATGGGGTTAATTTAATTTTAATTAATGAATTACAAGAACACTCTGGCTCTGACCACGTTCGCCAAATTTTTTATAGCTCGGCTAGAGAACGCGTTGAGATCAGGTTTGAGATCTCTCGCTCGTCGTTGGTTTGACACAGCTTGAATTCTGATGTATCTTCTATGTTAGTGTTAATGGGTATGAGCTAAATTGGGTTATTTAGTTACCATGTACTATATATGAGAGATATTATATTTTTTATGTATCCATAGTGTCAGGCATGTTAGTTTTTGTTTTGACTAATACCATTAATCGTGCTAGTGCCTTAATTACCCTAAAGGTTTGCAAGCCATTTTCAAAGTCTATAATTGGCTGGAGACTAACTCGAGAACCTCCGGATGCAGGGTGTGAGCAACTTTCTAGCTAGCTTAACCATTAACTCGATCTAAATTGAGCTGACTTGACTATGATTACGAGCCAAATTAAGCTTAATCTAATTTGCAAGCCTGGTTATCTCCTATTAGGATTTGCGTCTACACCAAGCCGTATCACAACACGTCCCCTCTCATATGATCTGCATCTACAATAAGACAAAATGGCATGATATATAGGAAGCCATATCACAACACTTGAGAGTTATCACTCAACAACCATCCAGTGCCGACATGCACGCACTCAAGTCTCATGTCCCCATCCTCTCCGAGAGTGAAAGGTTCATTTTGAGATATTACAAGATAACACATACCAAACTACATGTACACTATACTCGCGCTATCACACGCACACAACCTAGCTCACTTGTACCGTCGGCCACAGCATAAACCGTCAGCCATTACTAGTTTTATCGACGGGCCGTCGGCTATTTATATGCACCGTCGGCCTAGATTGGATTTCTAATAAAGTGTATATTCTACTTATTGACGTCTACATGCATAAGCTTTCTCTTCCTACTGTCTCACGTTCCAGCAAGGAAGCAATCATTTCTGGTCATCGGTATATTTCAGTGTGTCGCTGAAGAAAAGGTTGCTCTTGAAGGTAAGACCGCCTTCCTAGGATGGCCTTGACGGTGGGCGAACGTGCCAGATGATTTTCAAGCAAATCCATATATAGAGGTCGAATAGCGTGACTTGATTACTGATGAGCACCGAGTCCTTGGGGTAGATCGATGATGGTGTAAATCAAAGTCGATCAAGACCCCTATTCTAATTACTACTGATCAACATTAACGAACTACATATGTTAATGGAGTGCTCTACAAAGTAGCTAGTACGTATATGGCTTCTCCAAGTGCCGCGGAAGGTAGAGTATGTCGGAAGTAAAAGTAAAAATGTATGAAATGTTATACGTGTTTCTTCTTACGCCTCCTCAACTTGGTGTTTAATTATAGTTTTTTTCCCTTGTCTTCTCAGCGTCGATCTGTTCCACTGGTGAGTGTGGTAACAGAAGTGTCCTACACAATTACATAGAAAATATTTTTAATTATTTTTAATCTTTTGAATTCACATAAATATATATTATTATGATATTTATAAAAACATCAAATTACTGCTAGTTATGCTGATTGACATGACGTTATATCAGTACGCATAATTAAAGTTCAAATCACATACTTGAAATTAATTGAGCTCACTATATCTAGAAATACAGAACTATATCGAGACAGATGCTCAGTTGTTTTTACTGATGCGAGAGATTGTTTATACATGACATTGTATCACTTGCAATTAAAGTTTAAATCACTACTTGCCAATTGTTTGTATCTGATATTAGACTAATATATGGAGGTAAGGTTCAAATCGTCGGTCGTTGTTATTAGATCAGTATGCAGACTTAAAGTTTAGAAAATTTTCTTTTGAGGTACAAAATCATAAATATCTATCGGTTGTGGGCTATTGATAATTAAGATACACCGGATCAATGGTTGATAATGTTTAGGTACAATTAGGAAGATCTAATTATGAAGATCTATCGGTTGTGTCTATTAATAATAAAGATCCACCGGATCAATGGTTGTAATGTTTAGGTACAATTAGGAAGATCTATCTAATGTGGCAGCTACGATCTGTTGAGGTACCACTACTGCAGAAAGTGCTATAGGCGCCACACCACCAGTGACGCGCACAAACAATGCTCGTCACTGGTAATCGTAAAATTTACCAGTGGTGAGCGCAAACTTTCACTTGTCACTGGTAAATGTTTACCAGTGACGGGCAGAAATTAATGCACGTCACTGATAACATAGAAATTACCAGTGGCGGGCGTGCAGGAGCGCTCGTCACTGGTATGTGTATTCCAGTGACGTGCATGTTCGAGCGCTCGTCACCGGTATGATTTGATTCCGGCCGCCTCCGGGCCTGGTTACCAGTGGCGGGCTCAGAGGCTAGCTCGTCACTGGTATGTTCTATACCAGTGACGCTTAATGAGATGCGCCCGTCACTGGTAACCTGGCCTATATAATGTATCAGCGAGCTCGCTGCTACCCAGTCGAACTCCACTGGCCAGCAGCAAGCTCGCCGGTCGCCTGCAACTCCGCCGCCGCCGTACGCGCCCCTTGGTAGTCTACTGCCCTCCAAAAGCTTCCCCCACCTCCCCTCCCTAGCCCTCTCTCTCTCCTTGCTAAATCTAGCTAGCTAGATCAATCTGATCAGCAGCTCTGATCTCCCCCAAATTAACCTCTCCCCTCTCAAAAATCTGAATTTGCTTCAACTTCCCCCCCAAACCTCTCCCCTCCATTTCTTATGAACTGAGATTTTACCCTAATTCCTTATGAACTGAGATTTTAGAAAATTCATTTGAGATTATGAACTGAGTTAATTGTTATGAACTGAGTTTGTTATGAACTGAGATTTGTGTTAAACTGTCACTACTGCCTCCATCAATCGTATAAAATGAAAAATGAAATGTCTAATGCTACGACATCGATCGTATGAGATGAATATTTGTGGAAGGGTTTGTGATCGGCCATCGAGCCATCGTTTTGACAAATTTGTTCATATATTGCTTGTGGTACTGGCCATCGAGCCGAGGCAACGTTTGTGTTGCTCTTTGTCAACACTTGAGTTGTCAACGTTTTGTCAAAATGTTGCTTTGTCAACGTTTTGCCAACGTTCGACAAACTCAATTTTAGTTATTTTAGCAAAGGTCATGCCGAAATTTTCTATGGGTTGGTACTAATTAATTTTCGTATATCTTAGGGATCGAACGACCGATGGATCGAAGTTGGATGTATGACGGCGATCGAAACACACAGAGTTTCTATACATCTTTGAATGAGTTCTTTGATTTCGCCGAGCGAGATATGGTGCGAAAGGGTGCCACGAAGATATGCTGTCCGTGTCGTGATTGCAAAAACTTGAAGATGTACGAAAGGAAATCTGGTTTTTTGCACATGCACCTGGTGCGATGGGGTTTCATGGCAGGTTATACATGGTGGAGAAGTCACGGTGAGGAGGATGAGGTTGTTACCGACGAAGGGTTAGATGAAGAAGCAGGACATGGAGAGCCGGAAGCAGAACGGTTGGATTACGAAGATGCCGGAGGACACGAAGAGGCCGAAGCGGATACGCGAAGCACGGGGGACAATTTGGCCGGAATGGTCCAGGACCGTCATGTGCAAGAGCAGGTTGTGAAAGAGACGAATAATGATAGTGCGGCTCGTAGAGAGGCTGCCAAGTTGGAGACACTGGTGAAAGACTCGGAAACCCCGTTGTATCCCGGTTGCAATCCCGAGTACACCCGCCTCTCAGTCACGCTCGAACTTCTAAGACTCAAGGCACTCCACAACAGCACGGACACAAGTCTCGATGAGACATTGGAGTATCTTGCAAAAGTTATGCCGGAGGGGAACGTGTTGCCTCGCGGTTGCGATGAGGCCAAGAAGGTCGTGTGCCCTCTTGAAATGGAGGTGACGAGATACCACGCGTGTCCGAATGACTGCATCATTTATCGGAACCAGTACGCGGAGCTAACCAAGTGTCCAGAGTGCAAAGCATCCCGATTCAAGCGGGGAAAGAACTACCAACCAGATGGTGAGAACGGAGTGAAGAGCGGTGCTCCTGCAAAGGTTGTATGGTACCTTCCACTCATTCCCCGTTTGAAGCGTCTATTCGCAAACAAGAATGAGGCAAAACTCATGCGTTGGCACGACGAGAGGCCGCGAAAAGATGACGTCGTACTGAGACACCCTGCGGATGGTTGCCAGTGGAAAGCAATCGACGACCAATACCCCGAATTCGGAGGAGAGCCGAGGAATATCAGAATTGGTATGAGTACGGACGGACTCAATCCTTTTGGAAAAATGAGCAGCAGGCACAGCACTTGGCCCGTGGTCGTATGGATGTACAACCTCCCTCCGTGGCTCTGCATGAAGCGGAAGTATCTACACCTCTCTATGCTAATTCAAGGGCCACAGCAACCAGGGAACGATCTGAACGTGTATCACCAACTACTGAAGGAGGAGCTAGATACACTATGGGCTGAACCAGGGGTCCGGGTCTGGGACGCTCACGAAGGAGACTATTTCAATATGAGAGCTATGATGATCACAACGGTGCAAGACTATCCCGCTTACGGATATCAATCCGGCCAGGTTTGCCACGGATACCAAGGATGTGTTAAGTGTATGGAAGATACAGCAAGTCGTCACCTACGGGCTCTCATAAAATCGTGTACATGGGCCACCGAAGATGGCTTCAACGGGACGACCCGTGGAGACAAGAAAAAGAAAAGTTTGACAATACCGTTGAGACCCGAGGACCGCCACGTAAGAGGAGTAGGGAAGAAAGCTATGAGATGTTGAACTCTTGGGGCTAGTGCCCTAAGGCGGGAAAGAAGCAGAAGAAGGTAAAGCCGCTGGGAGGCGTATGGAAAACAAAATCTGTATTCTGGGACTTGCCTTACTGGCCTTTTCTCGAGACGCGTCACTGCATAGATGTCATGCATATTGAGAAAAATGTCTGTGAGAGTGTGCTCGGTCTCTTGCTCCACATGGCAGACAAGACAAAAGATGGGCCGAAGGCACGAGCTGACTACGAGGAACTGGGGATAAGACGAGAGCTGTGGGCCAACGAGGAGAAGACCAAGTTGGGCAGGAATGTTACAAAAATCAAGATGGACTGTCCCCGCTGCTTGTTACACTCTAAGTACAGACGAGCTCGATAAAATCTTCAAGTGCCTCGAAGGTGTCAAAGTAACTTCCGGCTACTCGGCAAACATACAGAGATTTCTAGACATGCAGAACCACAAACTAATCGGTATGAAGTCTCATGACTGTCACGTGATGATCACGCAGATACTTCCGGTTGTAATTAGAGGGCTAATGGAGCCATGGATCCACAAGACGCTGCTTGACCTCTGTAACTTTTTCGACATTATCTCTCAGAAGTCCATCAATAAGAAGCGTTGTCGGAGACTGCAGGCGGAGATCATTGTCATACTATGCGAGCTTGAGATGTACTTTCCGCCCACATTCTTCGACGTCATGGTACATCTCATGATCCATATCGTCCCAGAGATCATCGATCTAGATCCGGTATTCCTACACAACATATACCCGTTGGAAAGGTTCAATGGGGTCGTCAAGCGATACATTCGTAACAGGTCTCATCTGGATGGGAGCATCGTCCAGGGCTTTCTCACCGAGGAGAGCGTCGAGTTTTGCATG
>JAGXJF010001934.1:0-244569 GCA_019208055.1 Stipa capillata | reverse complement strand
GAAATTTTGAATTTTCATTATATGTATAAGATCAAGGAAATGCAAGGAAAAAGGTCGAGGTCAGCTTATATTGAAAATCGAGCTGCTACTCTTCTTGCACCTTATCGAATCTATGAGTATCTCTACATGCATGAGTAGAGTCTTGGGCTTGTCCACTCTACAAACATATGTGCTTTTGTATGGTTTAATTAGGCAAATCTAAAATTCCAACAATCACAAACATGTGACTAGATCTTGATTGAACAAGTTGATTTCTTGGGCACTATACATGCATGTGATGTACTGTAAGTGCTCTTTATATGCATATGGTAATTCTTTTCTTTTCCAAGAATGTGCACATGACTTATTGAACACACATTCCGTACATATTTCAGTTGTCGCCAAGAAAATCCAAATAGACGCTCCCTGTTCTCTAAGTTTCTTATGCTCCTGTGCTTTATTTTGATTTTCTTGTTTGATATTTAGAAAGTTTGGACATACATCAAAATAATGATTTATTCCTTCAGTACATGTACCCGCTCATTGAGATAGATATACCCTTCTGATGATGGAACTGAATAGTACTGTCAGTGTGCGTAGTGTAATGTCTGAAAAGAGTTAGTAGGTACGAATTTCAGGTGGAAGAAGTAGAAGTAAAAAAAAAGTGAAATAACAAACAATATATACAAACTATTTCGTGTTATTGGTGTTCTTTGTCATGCTCAATTATATGCTTTTTTAGCCTTTTTAGTTTTGCCAGAGTTTTTTTGTTTAACAAGTTTCCATTTAGTTCAAAAATGGCCGGAAGTACTCCCTCTTCGTCGCGGACACCAACGGATGCCCCAGAGTCGTCCCGAGATATCGAGGGGCGTGCGGAAGCTCCCCGGGACCTAGCCCTCGAACAAATATCTCAGGGGGCCGCCATCGTCGACGACCCTGCTGCCGGGGATAACAACGAGTACGATTCGTCCCACGATGAGTCGGACGAAGAGTCTGGACGTGCAAAAGAGTCCGGCGGTGCTGAAGATGCGACCGATCGTGACGAAGGGACCGGCCGTGAATACGAGACCGGTATTGAAGAAGAACAGGCGGACGGGGCTCCACCAGCCAAGCGAAAAAGGCGGCTCGCGCCTAGGAGACCTAACAAGTTGAGTACCGACACCTTCATAATCACTCGAGTGGATGATTTGGGTAAACCTGCTAGTCCTTTAAAGGCTGCACAGGGGTACTCAAATGCCGTAGGCTGCATCCTGCGTGAAACCGTGAAGATCACAACCCCCGATATAAGGACGAAAGAAACCGAGCATCTTCGAACTCTCCTACTAGACAGGCTATTCAGCAGGTATTCCATCCCGGAGGCCGACAAAAATAGAGTCGCAACAAAAGCCCTGAGCATGATGTCCAAATCCTTGAATACCTGGCGATACCATGCCAATAAAATGAAGGATAAAGATTTTGAGACCGTGATAAAGCCGAAATGGCCTATGATAGATGAGGCGGACTGGACCGAGTTCATTCAAACTCGCTCCGGCGATGAATTCAAGAAGTTGAGTGATTGGGGGAAGGACATGCGGGGGAAGATTGTGGGTGACCACAGACTCGGTAGCCGTGGTTACCAAGGGAAGAGGCCAAAATGGGACAAGGAGGATGCAAGGTTCATTGCGGCTGGGAAAGAACCCCCTTTCTCAGACATCCAGCAAGGGCGTGAAAAGGATTTTGTGAGGGCCCGTGCAAAATTTGACCCTGCGACGGGGGAACCGATCTTCACGCACGAGAAAATGAAGGACGTGCACGAAGAACTGGTAACCTCTGAACCCATTTTACTTTATTTGTCCCACGTAGATTATTTTCCGAAAAGGTACATTTCTAAATGGTTCATGTTGCTTGCAAAAAAAGCTAAGCCAGCAACCCGAGAGCTCACAGGACTCTGTCGATAGCGATAGGTGGCAAGACCCTATCAACAAGGCTCTCGGGAAGCCGGAGACTCGTGGCCACGTGATGGGGGTCGGGTATGGGGCTCGATGGGCTGATTATTGTCCCCAAACCCGTGAGGTTGCCCGCGAGAGGAGGAAAACCAAGCAAGATAAAGAATTCGATGCGCGAGTGGAGGCGGCGGTGAAACGTATATTAGGGCCTATATATGAGCAACTACAACGTCCACCCATGCATCCTTGCACGCAGCCGCCGCCCTTTAATCTGGATACCCAGCCGCCGCCAGTCGTCACTGCTGCAAGGAGTAGCAGCCCATCTGTATCGGGCATTGGCCCCGGGTCGCCAAATTCAATCGACGGCCTAACGGTAAGCGTCGTCGGCTCAACAAATCATAACGGTGTCGTATAGATTTCATTGTTTGGACTCTAACATCGACAACGTGTATATATGTTTCGCAGGTAATAACTCCGTGCCATCTTCAGACCCAAGTGCTCGGCTCGATGGTGATGGTGATGCACTGTGTTGATTTACCACCAAACTTGGTGAGGGTGGAGTTGACTAAGGTGGTCGGCACCTTTGAGGACTTGGTTTTGAATGACCCCCCTGAAGAGGGATACGAAAAACTAGGAGCCTGCAAGGGGTTTTTTCTTAGGTGGCCGAAGGACGCGATAAAGTTGATTGAGACCTCCAATCGTCCAACACCGTCGCCGAGCCACACCCACAGTCCATCAGCAAGACCATCTCCTTTGGGTCTTTGCGCACCTCTATCCTATAGGGATCTGGAGATGGAGGATGCCGAGGAGGGCGCGGAGCATGGCATGCCTCGTGACGAAGAGGCACAAGAATTTGTAGATACGCCGCCAACTCAGCATGACGAGCAAGCCCAGACGAAGTTGACTCCTAAAACACTCATGGGCGCAGCCAAAGAAGCGATGGCTGGTCAGAGGGCCGTATCTCTAGACACGTAGCGTACGAGGAAAAAAGGGTCGAAGAAGACACATGCTAGCACCGGTACTTACGATAGACAGGGTGATGCGAGGTTAAAAAAATCCTTAACCTACCCAGCATCTTCCCAATCAGGACAGCGAGCAACGGGTCATGAATGGTAGGCCTATCATGTCCCGGGTCACCCATGGTACCAAGGGATGAGTTCGATGTCCTCCCGAACGAACTGAAGATTCTGCATGAGAATGTTCGACAGCTGGAATTAGGACCCGATGAAACTAATGTCTCATATTACACCGCGAAGGTGCCAGAGGGTTTCCATTTCGTCGAGCAGTATCCCGCGGACAAGTTCTATCTGGACTTTGCGGAGATCTTCACCCTGTTCAACCTTTATTGGCTCGAAGCATCCTTCGTCAGGCTATGGGCGCTGCACCTAGCCAGAGAGACCAGACGCCTGAAGATTCTCGATGTTGGAATAGCAGATCCGTATCACATGCACGAGAACAACGTTCGCTCCCAACAAGGTAGAGAGATTATGAAAGAATACCTCGTGAGTGTGCTGATAGCGCATAAGGGCAAGGAATACCTACTCGTGCCCTACAATCCATTGTAAGTCCTTCTCTACTTTGTGCTTTCATAAATTTCTCTTTCGCTTGTGCACGTAGCCAACTTCGTGGGTTAATATTGGTTTGTTCACATGTTTGCGCAGCGACCACTGGATCCTCTTAGTGCTAGTGCCGAAGGAAAGCAAGGCTTATTACTATGATTCCATGAAAAGGGTGAAGAAAAACTACACCCTACTCAAGAAAGTTCTAGATGATGCTCTCTTCGACTTTGCACACAAGGGAGGAACTATGGTAAAAAAAGTGGTGGTCCACGCTTCAAACACGTGACTGATTTCTGTTGCAGACAGCAGCCGGAGAATAGTGTGACGTGTGGCTACTACGTCTGCTCCCACATGGACGACTTTATACGGGCGCGAAACACATTTTGCAAACCTGACGACTTACGCAAGTGGAGTAATAACCTCGAGCACAAGCCGTACGACTGGAAGCAAGAGTTCATACGCCTCCAGAATGCGTTTGCGAATATCATCAACAAGGATGTCGTCTCGGATACCGGGCTTTTCTACGCCGGCAATGACCCAAGGGAGGAACATGCCGCTCGTTCAGAGCAGCGAGTTCGCGAAATCCCGACCCAAGAAGACGCACTCGCCTACATGCAGCTAGGCCCTAGAGGAGGGAAAAATGCGTGAAGATAGGCCCTAGAGGAGGGAAAAACATTGCATATGTATTGTGTTTGTGGTCGTGTATTCCCAAACTGGTCTACTTTATACGCTTGTGGACATATCTACGTATTGGCACTTGTTATTTTCGTACTCGGTTTGAAACATCTAATTATATATCGAGAATATATTGTGTTTGTGGTTTCAAGTTGCATGGATATATACTGTGATATATGTGTGCCGTCACTGAATATTAATTGCTGATTGCACATATAAATATAATTATTAATTATTAATTGCTGATTGTACATATAAATACAATTTTGAATTGGGCCTGCTCATAACAGCAGTGACGTGCGGCCCCGAGAGATCGTCACTGCTGTAGAGCTTATCAGTGACGGGCTTCAACTCCCGCACGTCACTGGTAAATATATCCCTAGTGGCAGGCTCACATACGAGCCCGTCACTGATAAATAGATCACCAGTGACGAGCGGTTAGCCTGTCACTGATAACTACTTACCAGTGGCGGATCACTAGTGACGGGCCGGCCCGCTCGTCACTACTGGGCTTTTTTGGCCCGTCACTGGTGGGCTTTTCTGCAGTAGTGTATATTGATATTGCTTTATCATTATGTTCATGCCATCTTTGCATCGTTATGAAGATATGTAATGTTAGTATTTCATTCTTGTTGATAGCTATGCTGAAATTAAATTGGGATGAGCCCATAAATGTATCTTGCAAGTAAGAAAGTACATACAAAATTCCATTTCAAACTTGTTGTAGCTGACCCTAGTGTTGGTGAGTACTATGACGCTGAGAATGCAGAAACCGACGCTTAGGCTTAAATTTATCTTTAACGGTGAAGAAGTGTGGGTTATGTGCTTTCTTATGGGGATGGTTGTGCTACCATCCCATGGTCTTACTTTTCTCTTGCTACTATTTTTGAAGTTTAAAAACTTGTAAACAACCTTCGAGTCGTTGTTTGTGTGATGTATAACCTCCCTCGGGTAAGATATGACATATATATCTTAGTAACTCCTTTCTATTAGAGTTTGTCTTGTGATATGAAGTTGTTATATGTGATCTTTCCATATACCATGTGTGAATGTTTGAAGTATATGGAAATGATCGTAAAGAGGTAATGTCTTCTCCAAGGTTTTATTTTGTGAAGTATTCTCGGTTAAGTGACCCACTAGTTGGGATATTGTGCCGGCTAGGCAGGGTGTGGGCAATTGTTCCGGGCTTTTGAGTGACCCATTAGCCTTCGGGCTAGGTTAGGTGTGGGCGCAATTGTTAGGCTCCTCTGATTCTACTTTGCTTAGTGAGCTTGAGAGCAACATTAATTCTTTACCGGACTCTGAATTTGCTTTTAGCTTCTCTTGCGATAAGTGTGTCTTTGCCTGGCTTAACGAACCGTGATGCATACGACATATGGTGACCATATGGTGGGTTGGTTAGGTGTCCGATTGTCTAGCAGTGAAGGCATATGGCATTTGGTAAGCGTATGGTGTGCCGGATGATTTCTCGAGTATTCAGACTTCGTATTGTAGTTGAAGTTGATAGTGAATTCAGGGCCCTGACAGCTTAGTATCAAAGCTGAGCTGACCATAGGATAAATCCTGCAGGTGGCCGTTAGTTTTAGGAATTGGAAAACTAGTTGTGAAAACTAAAATCTAGTTGCAAAAATCATGAGTACATTTCCCCTTTTCTTCTTTTCCCCATCCATCTTAAATCTGAAATTTCCTTATTTATTGCATTTGTTTTATGATTTGGGGTTGATCTTCATCTATTTCTCCTTCTCTTCAGACGGCTGAATCCTATGTGACCTTGGCGGGCACTTCTCATGGGCTTCGCGTGGGTGGTGCTCCCCCTCTCCTTCTTCAGATGCTCGCCTATCTTGGGTATCCATTTGTGCCAGAGTACACTGCCTCCGTCTTCATTCGGCCGCACCCTGGATGCTCTCCTTTGCCTCGCC
This sequence comes from Stipa capillata, assembly GCA_019208055.1. NCBI lineage: Eukaryota > Viridiplantae > Streptophyta > Magnoliopsida > Poales > Poaceae > Stipa > Stipa capillata. The sequence goes on along the minus strand of JAGXJF010001934.1, from coordinate 238,512 downwards.
CACTTCAGTTTGAGGGGCAAGATGGCTATTATGATGGGGCTGTCCAAGCAGCAGCATATAATGCCCTGTGCGGTCTTTGTCAGTGGTATGGGATCCTGTACATCTCCCCATACCGGTTCCCTCCAACATCCATTGGCAGGAGTATCTTTTTGAGGAAGATCCTACACTTCTCGAGATGGCATCAATGTTGACCCTCAAACATCAGCTGTACCGCTCTGCTCTTTATGAGCGAGATGCCTATCATCAGTGGTATTCAAGTTAACTTATGTGTACTAGCTACTGATCATGGGAACAGTATAGGAAACACAGGAGTTATCAGGTCACTAAAACTGAGTTCGCCAAACCTTGGTATCATAGCCATACTGACTGTAGATAAACCCTAGTTAGCATGGCCATTAGATAGGACCTAAGATACAAAAAAATTCTAATATAAAACAATTGCATAAGCATGGGTTTTAATTTCCTCACCCTCCCTAGTGTTCTACTTCCTTATCCTATTAATGCTTCTAATATATGCTCAACTTCTCTATTAACCTTGGTCTTGTTTATAATCATGTAGATGAGAATGATCGAGAAACACCGCAAGACTTGTGCTGCAACCACACCCAATTACCCCCAGCTCCTCTAGGAAGCCGTTGAGTGATGTGGAGGTGAGCTAACACCAGAGTACATCATCCACAAGAAAAAGGTGACCGAGACGAAGATAGAGTATTGGGCTAAGGTCACAGTCTTTAACATGATGGACTGACACTGTCAACCTTATTTCTTCACCGGGTCTTGCAGTAGGGGACCTTGCTAGACAATCCAGTTGGTGGCCTTCAAGAAGCTTCAAACATTCGCCATGAGAGTATTGAGATGGCAGACTAGAGAGCCACCCGCTTCTTTCCACAACTCTCAATCCGTAAAGACGTCTACTGGTACATGAGCAGAAAAAACGAAGACGACCCAGCTGTGGTGCACTTGGTGCGCTATGTCAAGGCACATGATACGATGACCCATTGAGCCCTCACCAAGTTGGACGAAGTGTGTGATGAGCTACAACACGTTCGTGGCCTCTTGAAGCTAGCCCAGACCCGAAACCAGAGGAATACCACTGAGGATAGCAACCCCCATAACATTTGCGACATCCATGCCGTGAGCGGGGCTAAAGAGTTGCTACCACCGTAGCGCCATTTATACTGCAATAGCCAGGCTTACCTCCATTGGTTCACTTCCGGCGAAAGATCTTTGCACGCTGCATAGCATCCATGCATGCCATTGCCAGTTCTCGAGCAGGAGGATGATGCGAATGCCGAGGAAGATCCGGATGAGGTGGAGTCTCTAGTGTCTTGAGAGCCCGATTATGTGCAGCCTTTGGACTAGACCCTCTTAGGTTAAGTCACTAGGGCTCATTGTTGTCTAGCACTATGAGCCATGTCTCGCTGTACTATATCTAGTACATCGACCCTATGTACTATACGAAGGACTATGATCCTTAGTGTGGTATATTGTACTTTGGTTTTCTTTGTGCTCATGTGAATTACGCCCTTGCCAGTAAGCATTACCCTGTGCTCACACTTTTTTGTATAATTAATATAGCCACATAAGGCCTATGGTTTTAAATGTTGTAGCCTATTTGGTTCACTCGAACCCTCCTCTCTTGTCACGTTATCAAACCCCTCCACTTGTCAGCTGATGCGCACGGGGGTGCCCGATCTTCCGTCAGGAAGGGATAATCACGATTGTGGAGAACTCGACGTTGACGATCCGGCTTCCAATCAGAACTGATCCGAACCCTGTGATCGCTACACCACGGCTCCGTTGGTTATCAACCACGCGCGCACGCGGTTGACCTCACCAAGAAGGCTTATCCCTGCATGCGAATCGAGAACACAAGCAAGAACACAGTAGAAGCAATCTCACAAACGAGATGATTGTTTGATTACTCGAAGTGGGGTTCTACAAATTGATGAAATCAGCGAGACTGCGATGGCAGAATAATTCTAAGCAAAACCCCCCTAAACAATGACGGCTACCAAGTATTTATACCTAGGGTTTCTGAGAGTTTCACCCTAAACCTGGGCTTAAAACCCGAAATGAAAACAAGGCCCGAAGTGGCCCAAAATGGTGTCGCAGCACCTGACGACTTGTTCTGACAATTTCAATGTCTCTATAATTATTCATAATGTGGCATCAGATCCATTGGAAAGTTGTCGTTGTTATCTTTCCAACGCATACAAGAACTCTTCAATCGGACTCCGTATGAGAAAGTTATGCCCCATTTATGTAGGTGCTGTCTGCTGAAAACCGAACCGAATTCGAAGTTGAAGTGGAGTCCGTCTTGACTTGGGGTGGCGCCTCATCCTCTTGTGGCTGGTCCAGTGGTGCTTCTCCCATGTTCCTAAGAATCAAAATATCACCATTAAGTAGCATCCCATCCTTAGCCACATAATTATGGATAGCAAGAAACGAACGCACCTCATGATTAAGTCGTCTGGCACGGGAACAGGTGATTGGTCCTTGGATGATAGTGTGGGAGATGTCCTCATCATCCTCCCCTTCTTGAATTGGAGTCGTCCTCGACTCAAGGTCATCTTCTTCTCCCAAGTAAGGCTTCAAATCTGAAATGTTAAAAGTGGGACTAACCCCAAGACCTGCAGGCAACTCAAGCTTGTATGCATTATCGTTAATCTTCCTAACTATCTTAAAAGGACCATCAGCTCGAGCATCAATTTGGATTTTCTTAGTTCTAGAAATCTATCCTTCCTCAAGTGTAACCAAACAAGATCGCCTGGTTCAAAGGATAAATGGCGCCTACCCTGACTACCAGCAAGTTTATACTTTTCGGTCATCTTTTCAATGTTCTCTTTAGTTGTTGCATGGATTTTCATAATAAAATCAGCACGTGTTTTAGCATCCAAATGCACATGTTCAGAAGTAGGCAATGGCAAAAGATCAATGGGTGCACGTGGATTAAATCCATGCACTACCTGAAAAGGGCTCACCTTGGTCCGTGCAAAAGAAAAGAGACACGGTCCGTGCAAAAGGCACACTTCTCAAGATTACCAAACAAGCGTGCATCTCTCAATGCATTAAAAACAGCACGCACATGGTTCAAGTGTTCATCATTAGACTTGCTATATATCAAGATATTATCAAAGTAGACCACCACAAATTTTCCAATAAATACTCTTAAAACCTCATTCATGAGACGCATGAAAGTGCTAGGTGCATTAGTTAATCCAAAAGGCATGACTAACCACTCATATAAACCGAACTTAGTTTTAAAAGCTGTTTTCCATTCATCCCTCAATTTCATTCTAATTTGGTGGTACCCGCTACGCAAGTCGATCTTTGTGAAAATGATAGAACCACTCAACTCATCAAGCATGTCATCTAACCTAGGAATAGGATGACGATACCTTATTGTAATATTGTTAATGGCTCTACAATCAACACACATACGCCAACTACCATCTTTCTTAGGAACTAAAAGAACAGGAACAGCACATGGGCTAAGGCTCTCGCGCACATACCCACGGTCCAGAAGGTCTTGGACTTGGCGCTGAATTTCTTTAGTCTCCTCCGGATTTGTTCTATATGCAGCACGGTTTGGCAATGTTGCTCCTGGGATTAAGTCGATTTGATGCTCAATACCTCGAATAGGTGGCAGCCCCGGGGGTATCTCTGCTGGAAACACATCCTTATACTCCTGCAAAAGGTTAGTAACAGCAGGAGGCAAAGAACTAGAGGTATCATCAAATGAAAACAACGCTTCCTTGCATATCAAGGCATAGAAAGGAGAATCAAGCTCTTTAATATCAATAAGATCAGATTTGGTAGCAAGCATAACACCCCCCCTTCAATTTAATTCCCTCAGACTTAGAGCTAGTTACTTTCTTCTCTTTCTTAGTTGGGAAAACGGTGTTAGCAACTTGCTGATTTTCAGATTGCAGTGCACTCTCCTTCTTGCTATTTTCAGCACCCACTTTCTCACATTGCATAATTTTAGTGGGTGTCATAGGAAGTAAAGTAATTTTCTTTCCCTGATGCATAAATGTGTATTTATTACTTCGACCATGATGGGTGGCATCGGTGTCAAATTCCCATGGACGTCCTAATAAAAGTAAGCATGCTTGCATAGGTACCACATCAAAATCAGCAAAGTCATGGTATGTACCAATGAAAAAGTGCACTCTCGCAGATTGTGTTACCTTAACCTTACCGCTATTGTTGAACCACTGAATATGGTATGGATGAGGATGTGGACGTGTGGTCAAGCCAAGTTTGTTGACCAAGTCTGAGCTCACCAAGTTATTGCAGCTTCCTCCATCAATTATGATGCTAACGTGGCGATCCTTGACAATGAGGTACATTTGGAACAAGTTATGTCGTTGTAGTGTCTCCGCTTGTTCCACTTGAGTGCTCAACACGCGTTGTACAATTAAGGCCTGATATTTCTCTGTGGCGGCCGTGCCTAGAATCTTCTCGCCATCACTTCCCGTCTCATCGTCACCTGCATGGTTAGCCCCAATGGCAGAATCATCCTCAACATCAGTAGCACTAACATACCCACCGTCCTCTGTAGCAAGGAATGTCCGTCGCGGGCTTGGACAGTCCCTCATAAAGTGGCCCTTCCCTTTGCAGTTATGGCAGATAGTCCCGGGGGAGCGGCCCGTGGAAGCAACCGATGAAGAGCTCTTTACCGGGGCAGGGGAACCTGCTGATTTACTCTTCTCCTTTGGTGCTTGTGACGATGCCGGTGCTGCTGAACGCGCCCTAGACATGTAGGGGGCAGCAGACCGTGCAGGAGGAGGTGGAGCTGACTTGACCGTTCCAGGCATCGATCATGTGTCGCCAAAGTTGCCCTTTGGCTTTTGCTGCCTTCCCTGCAATTCTTTTTCTACCAACATAGCAAGCTAGAACAATCTATTGAGAGAGTTATAATCCTTATAGTCAACTATGTCTTGTATCTCACGCCTTAATCCCCCAAAGAATCTTGCCATTTTATCCTCGTCATCCTCAACTACTTCATAACGCAACATTCCTATTTGTAGCTCTTGGTAGTACTCCTCAACAGATCTATTTCCTTGGTTTAAGCGTTGCAATTTTTTGCGTATTTCACGTTTATAGGTGGGAGGAACAAATCTACTACGCATAGCTCTCTTTAACCTAGGCCATGTATCCGGTGCTAAACCAGCTTTTACTAATTCATTCCACCAAATGATAGCAAAATCAGTGAACTCACTAGTGGCTTGTCTAACTCTATGAATTTTTGGAACTAGATGGGAATTGAATTTTTGCTCGACTGTCATCTCCCAATCCAAATAAACTTCAGCATCATAGGAACCAGAAAAAAATGGTATACTGAACTTAACATTAGCATAATAATCATCATGTGCACGTCTAGGACGAGGATTTGTGTCATTACCTCCCCTACCTTGTCGACGTGGCTGTCGTCGTTCTTGATGTGCTGCGTGAGGAGCGGGGCGACCTCCAGCTGGAAGTCCTGCTCTGGCGGCAGCTCGGTCATACTCATCCTCATCTTGATCAGTGTCATCCGCCTCGAGATCCTCCGATTCAGCTCTATCGAAAGGTGGCTGCTTCTCTAGGTTATCTATCCTGGTGATGAGGGCTGGTGATCCTGTCATGGTTAGTGAAAACAAGGAACACACGAATGTATAAAGCTCCTACGAACTACTAGGATGTGGAGTCGCTCTCACTCAAGCGTCTAACCACGCTCTTGCAAAGTTCTTACCAACGTAGCAGGTGGTACAACCGGTGGCTTGTTTGTGATACCGTTGAAGACGTGAGTGTAGCTATTGCCGGGTTGAAACTGTACTGATCAGAAGAGAGTGGAGCTTGGAAGGTCAATTTGGTAGCAAGGACTAGCAAAGTTCGACAACAGTTAGTAAAGCTCAATAATAATTCAAGGTACTTGTCTCAGTTGCTGGCCTAAACGTGTTCCTAGAAACGAGTATAGGCACAGAAGTATACCAAAGTACCAAGAAACAGAAGTATACCAAGGTTTTTTCTTCTTCTTCTTCTTCTTTTTTTCTTCTCTTTTTCTTCACTATTTTTTTTCTTTTTTTTCTTTTTTTTCACAAAACTGCTCAAAGAATCAAGCGAAAGAGAAAAAACAGACTATGTGGGAATAAAACTTCCAGAACTCTATTTTCCAAGGCGAATTTGGCCTCGAAGATTTTGTCAAAACCAACAAAGTGGGTGGGCATCAGATGTAACTTTTCGTTTCGGTCGTTTTGACAGGTGGTAGAGCTCAAACGGAGTTCGTATGACAAAGTTATGGCCGTTTTACCGAGGCACTATGAATTCGACTCCGACTTGGGTTCAGAGTTGTATTCGGATATCTCAAATCCTAAGTAACGGCTTGTGACTAAGAACACAAGTCTAAACCAGCAACCGGATGTTGACTATGAATCAAAACTCAGCAATACGACACTGTGACGAAATTGCAACGGCTCGGAGCTCTCGGACAGTGAAGGTGATATGCCCTAGAGGACTACGATTTTTTTTTGGCTATATCTGGAGTTCTGGGACGATGGCAAAACTAATTGGATACAATGATACCTGACGGGTAACCGAAGCTCTGATACCACTTGATGCGCACGGGGGTGCCCGATCTTTCGTCAGGAAGGGATAATCACGATTGTGGAGAACTCGACGTTGACGATCCGGCTTCCAATCAGAACTGATCCGAACCCTGCGATCGCTACACCACGGCTCCGTTGGTTATCAACCACGCGCGCACGCGGTTGACCTCGCCAAGAAGGCTTATCCCTGCATGCGAATCGAGAACACAAGCAAGAACACAGTAGAAGCAATCTCACAAACGAGATGATTGTTTGATTACTTGAAGTGGGGTTCTATAAACTGATGAAATCAGCGAGACTGCGATGGCAGAATAATTCTAAGCAAAACCCCCCCTAAACAATGATGGCTACCAAGTATTTATACCTAGGGTTTCTGAGAGTTTCACCCTAAACCTGGGCTTAAAACCCGAAACGAAAACAAGGCCCGAAGTGGCCCAAAACGGTGTCGTAGCACCTGACGACTTGTTCTGACAATTTTAATGTCTCTGTAATTATTCATAACGTGGCATCAGATCCATTGGAAATGTGTCATTGTTATCTTTCCAACACATACAAGAACTCTTCAATCGGACTCCGTATGAGAAAGTTATGCCCCATTTATGTAGGTGCTGTCTGCTGAAAACCGAACCGAATTCGAAGTTGAAGTGGAGTCCGTCTTGACTTGGGGTTGCGCCTCATCCTCTTGTGGCTGGTCCAGTGGTGCTTCTCCCATGTTCCTAAGAATCAAAATATCACCATTAAGTAGCATCCCATCCTTAGCCACATAATTATGGATAGCAAGAAACGAACGCACCTCATGATTAAGTCATCGGGCACGGGAACGGGTGATTGGTCCTTGGATGATAGTGTGGGAGATGTCCTCATCATCAGCTGTGTGCCACCGACACTCTCGACAGCTTTGGGCTAATCCTTTTTTCTGCCCTAAGTTGCCTCCAGACAGGTACAATAGGTCTCCATCTCATCCCAAGGCAATTTTTCGTTGATAAACCATGTGTAACTCTAAGTTACCCCTGGTTTTTCACCGAGCCACGAGTTGGCTATATAAAGCCCCTAGTTCCATCTTCATACCACACCCCATTGCCAATCACCTTTCCTTGAGGAGAATAGCTTCTTCTAGTTTCCCTCTCTTTGTTCATAGCTTTCTTTTTCTAGGACCATGCTACCTCATGGTAGACTCTATGATTAGACCACTGATGCTGAGCTTGCCAGGTTCACCAACCTCTTGTTGACCATAGCCCAGTGAGTCCTTGGAGCGATGCAGTGGCCTGAGTACGATGTGTACCAGGGGCAGCCCTCCAACTCCATTCATGAGTGCTATGTGGATGTTCGTGCCTACCAATCTAGCACCAACCAAAGTGCATGATACCACTTCGCCAGGAGATCCATGCCCACCCCAACTATGGCTATCCAGATGGCCACATGGGAAGCCATCTCCGGCCTTTGCCACACAATTCAAGGCATGAACTGAAGGGCGTTCCGCTTCTAACCCAACTATCACTACTACAGAACGGCACATCTTGTACGGCACATCGCAGACGGTTACCATAGCCCGTCTAGGATAGCATACATTACAGACGGGCAGGAAAATGACACCGTCTGTGATGACTTTCGTCCAGAACCCAGTGTCTTGGATGATATGTCATCCCAGACGGGTGACATCCGAACCGTCTAGAAAGACTCATCACAGACGGTTCGAGGTATCACCCGTCTGCGATGTAAGTAGTTATCGCAGATGGCTTGTAACCCAACCGTCTGCGATGACACATCAGAGATGGTCATTGATGGAACCGTCTGCAATGTAGCAATACATCGCAGACGGTCTTTTCTTTACCCGTTTGTGATTGTGCATCACAGGCGGTTGAAGTGACTAAACCGTCGGGAATGACTTCTCCAACTATATAACACAACCAGTTCTCCCAGATCTGTTAGGGTTTCCTAGGTCTGTCGGGCTGGTGGCAGCGGCTGAGGTGATTTTGAGGTGATTTTGGGGTAGGAGAAGAAGATTGGAAGGAGCTAATTGCTTTGGTGTGGCAATAGGTTAGTAGATTTGGTTATCTAGTTTGTTTAATTGCTCTCTAACCCTAGATCTAGTGCAATTATGTTCTATTAGAAGATAATTTAGGGTTAATAGATGTATAGGCATGGATGGATGGTTTATTAATTGTGGTTTAGATGTAATATATACGCATGCTTGGATGGCTCTTGCTTGGATGGTTTTGCGCATAATTGGACAAGTGAGAGAGAGCGATGAGTTTAATTTTTATTTTGAATCACATGGATAATTAATTAATCAACATATGTTTATATGTATGTCATAGTGTCGATGGATCGAAGATGGATGTATGATGTGAACCGTGTGAGCCCTGAGTATATCAGTGGCGTGAATGAATTTTTAAGAGCGGTTGAGGATGATATGTCGAGTAGGAAGTTTGGTCATGTGTGTTGTCCATGCTATGACTGCAAGAATGAGAAGATGTTGATGAACACGGCCCAGTTACAAGATCATTTGATCCGTAGGGGATTCATAGCTGGTTATACAAATTGGATCCATCATGGCGAACACATGGAGGGGAGCGATGAAGGAATGAGTGGCGAAGAGTTGAATCTGGAGGCTGATGTTGATTCTGAGTTTGATGAAGAGGATGCCGAGATGCGTACCAATGACAACGATCTTGAGCAAATGCTGCGCGATGCTGAAGGTAATGACCTTGGTGGCAGGCAATACGAGAAATTTGTGGGTCTAATGGAGGACTCGGAGAGACAATTGTACCATGGTTGCAAGGCAAAATATACCCGGCTGTCAGCTGTTCTGGAACTGCTCAAATTGAAGGCAAGCGGAGGTTGGTCTGACAAAAGCTTTACTGCACTTTTACAACTCTTGGCAGACATGCTTCCCGATGGGAACGAGTTACCAAAAAGCACATACAAAGCTAAGAAGATTCTCTGTCTGCTAGGAATGGATGTACAAAGAATACATGCTTACAAAAACGACTGCATCCTCTTCTGTAAAGAGTACGAGAATCTACATGTATGATCGATTTGTAAGACTTCCCGATATAAGAAGCGCAACAATGCTACGGACGATGACATTGAGGGGAATGAGGAGACGAACGGCATTCCGGCCAAGGTTGTATAGTATCTTCCTATCATTCCTCGCCTGAAGCGGCTGTTTGCAAATACTGAACATGCAAAGAAAATGCGGTGGCACGCGGAGGGGCGTAAAGTTGATGATTTGATTAGACACACAGCGGACTCCATCCAGTGGAGAAACATTGATAGGAAATTCCCAAATTTTGTTGCGGATTCTAGAAATGTATGGTTCGGGATGAGTACGGATGGAATAAATCTCTTTGGTAACATGAGCAGTCGTCCCAGCACTTGGCCTGTGGCTCTTTGTATGTACAACCTCCCTCCTTGGTTGTGCATGAAGAGGAAGTACATCATGTTGGCCATGCTCATCGAAGGCCCGAAGCAACCCGAAAATGACACAGATACGTACCTGTCTTTAATGAAGGAGGATCTAGAAACATTGTGGCACGAAGGCATGGAGACGTGGGATGCAGACAAGAGAGAGAACTTCACCCTACGAGGATTGCTATTTTGCACCATCAATGACTATCCTGCGTACGATAACCTATCTGGCCAGAGTACTAAAGGAGCAACAGCCTGTGGTCAATGCATGGAAGATATAGCCAGTTTGTACCTCGAGAAATCATGCAAAACCGTATACATGCGGCACCGTAGGTTTTTGCGTCGAAATCATCCTTACCGCAAGTTGGTTGCTGAGTTCGACGGAACCATCGAGGAAGGATCAGCTCCACCTCATTTAATCGGGAGACAGGTATACGAAATGGTTAAAGATGTTGACGTTGTTCTTGGAAAGGGCCGTAAATTAATGAAGGGTTTGTGGAAAAAGAAATCAATATTTTGGGGTTTGCCTTGCTGGAAAGAACTAGATGTTCGCCATTGTATCGACGTCATGCACGTAGAGAAGAACGTGTTTGACAGCCTAATTGGCCTCTTGCTGAATATCCCTGATAAACCAAACGATGGCATGAAGGCATGACAAGACTATGTGAAACTGGGCATTAGGCCTGAGTTAGCTCCGATAGAAACCGACAAAAGCAGAACCTTCCTCCCACCTGCATGTTACACACTCTCTAAAGCCAAGAAAATTGAGCTATGCCAGTGCTTGCATGATGTGAAAGTTCCAAGCAGGTACTGCGCCAAAATCAAGAAGCTAGTTTCAATGCAGGAATTGGCATGAAGTCTCACGATTATCACGTTTTGATGACGCAGATACTTCCTATTGCTATTAGAGGGATTTTGCCTGGTGATGTCCGAGATACAATCATAATGCTATGTCAATTCTTCGACAGAATATCATAGAAGGCGATAAGTATACTTGAACTAGATGCTCTAGAGGCAAGGCTCGTGGTTGTCCTCGATCGCCTTGAGATGTACTTCCCCCCATCATTTTTTGATAGCATGCCGCACCTCATGACTCACCTAGTTAGAGAGATCAAAATGTGCGGTCCTGTGTTCCTACGAAGCATGTACCCGTTCGAGAGATATATGGGAATTCTGAGGGGTTATGTACGAAATCGCTCGTGGCCTGAGGGAAGCATTGTGGAAGGTTATGCTACCGAAGAGGTCGTTGAGTTCTGTTTAGACTACATGCCGCATGTCAACCCGATAGGTCTACCTGAATCACGACACGTGGGGAGGCTCCATGGTACCGGGGTCCTCGGAGCGAAATCCATCACCCCTGATCGGGACGATCATGCTCGAGCTCATTTCATGGTCTTGCAGCACATGTCGGTGTTGTCGCCATACATCGATGAACACATGGTAATGCTACGACATCAAAATCCAAGAAAAAGTGAAGCGTGGATCAAGAAACAACATATGTCCCTATTCAACCAATGGTTCCAGGACCAGATCAGCACCACGTCGTCATCAGACGAAATGCTGACATGGTTGTCAAAGAAACCGCACTTTATAGTCCGGACATACCAAGGGTATGACATAAATGGATACACATTTTATACGAAGGCTCAAGATGCAAAAAGCACATATCAGAACAGCGGTGTGTGGGTCGATGCTTTCGATTCCATCGGTCATAAGCATTGTTACTATGGGTTCATCAAGGAGATTTGGGAGCTCGATTACTTCAAGTTTAAAATCCCAATATTTCGGTGTCGTTGGGCCCACCTCTCGCACATTAAGACCGACGAATATGATGTGACTACTATTGATCTGAGCTGTGTTGGCTACGGTACTGAACCATTCGTACTCGCGAAGCATGTTCATCAGGTATTCTATATGATCGATCCGTCAAGCAAGAGGCGGCATGTCGTTAGAAATGGAAAAAGAAGCATTATAGGAGTCGACAATGTTGTTGACGATGATGATTACAACGAATCCACCGAGAATAATTCTGGAGATTTGAGTTTCAAGGCTGAAACATGGAGGGAGCTAGGTCATACTACCGCAACGATCTTCGTGAAGGGCTCACTTTCAAAGGGAAGAAGCAAGTATTGTAAATAATTGATATTATTTTTATTTTGAATATTACTTTCATTGTCTTCCATCTATGTACTTAGCACTCTCTTGCAACTTTCCTTTTAAACATGTGACTCATTTCTAGCTAGCAATTGTGACTCATTTCTAGCTAGCAACTGTGAATGTATATATCATGTCCAAGTATGTGATTATTTCAGTGTATCTGTGTTAAATATGTGAATATGTTGTGCAATATATATCTGCTATTTCAGAGGGCATGGCTAGCAATTCCTGAGGCTAGCTCACAAAACAGACAGAGTTATGCCCTCTGTAAACACCCATCCCAGACGAGTCAACAGCTAAAACCGTCTGCAATAGATGTCATCCGAGACGGGTCAAAGATATTAACCGTCTGAGATGAAAGGTTATCGCAGACGGTTTTAAATGTTGACCCGTCTGGGAAGAAAGGTTATCGCAGATGGTTGGCCGTAGACCCGTCTGGGATGATTATCATCACAGACGGGTAGCTCACTTAACCCGTCTAGGATGAGCTTACTACATATATGATGACTTAGAAAAATTTCGGCACCCCGCGCCAATTCGCATTCCAAATCCCTAATTCCCCTCCCGCGCCACCTGTTCCCCGCACCGCCCCTACCCGAGCCCGCACCGCCGTCATCTCCACCGCACCGCCGCCGGAGAAGGAGCCGAGCCCGCGCCACCGTCTTCTCCAACCGCGCCACCGTTTTCTCCACCGCGCCAATTGTCACTGCCGTCGTCGGCCTCCTCCACAGGTAAGCCTTCTCCCCCAATTTTGCCTTTGTTCAAAACCCCCACCTTCCTCTAATTCTAGGGTTCTTGCTCTAGGTTGATTTGGTTGGGATATTTGGTCCTTTGCAATCGGATTCCAATGTTGCCTCAGGAACTTAGTTCATGTGTGCCTCGGTTGACCTTATATTGGCACATATAGTATGTTAGTATGAATATACTTGGTTATCTTGAGCTAATACCTGCGGTGGTTTGATTTCTAAGCATCACTTTGCTGCAATCTTTGTGATTAAAATTTAGCAGGATCAATTTGTGATAAGAACAACCTACTACCTTGACCTTAGCTTACCCTCTGTTGTCCTCATTATACTCATGTCTAAATCAGTTTTATTCAACTGAAGAACATAATCTTTCACTTGACCTTAGTTAATTTGTTCGGATGCTTTTGCATCTGGAGTGTTATTTCTATGTGGTCATATGTTTGCATATATGTGCTCCATAAGCATTACTAAGAACAGCTGTTGTATTTGGTCATTAATTTTGTGATAATTTACTTGTTTAGGTACAAAGGTTAGGGAAAAGTATTATGATCAGAACAGGTACTGCAGTGTATACTTGGTTAGCTAATGTCATTGTCATACTGAGTCTTTAGTCTATTTCTGACATGCTTTTATTTGAGAAAAGCTTGAGAGTTGAGAACATATGCTTATCTTGATCTTAGGTAGATAACTATGCTTGGTATTGAGTTTTAATATACACTACTACTATAGACCTATGCCTTGCTTTGTTAGTTTACACAGATATGTTGGATGCCATTTCTTTTTCTAATTCCTCATCGGGGCACTCATCGTTGCCGAACCCTACTTCGGGCAACGATGAACGAAGTATGCAAAAAAGAAGTCGAAAGCCGCGAACAATGTCGAAGGCCCCTAGTAGACGTATGGTCATCACGCAAGTATCTACGAAGTCTGGTGTGCCGACGAAACCGGATGACGTAGCGAACAAATTCCGCACATTCTGCGGGATACTTGGGCGGGAGAGGGTCAACATAACCATTGCGAACTAGAAGGATATTACCACCGCGAAGGAGGAGGAGTTAATGGCTGAAGTAAAAAGGTGGTTCGAGATCCCGCCCGAACATGAAGAACGTGTCAAAGCGTCTGCAATGAAGACCATGGGCAAGACGTGGAGGTCATTCAAGAGCATCCTGACACCATCTCGGTAAGGGCCATTTATAGGGTTTTTACAATAGCAAGTACATAACATTGGACTTAATCAACAAGGTACGTACTCAATAATTTATTTCAACTCCCAACTGCAATATTAATTTGGCCAACTGCATAAATCTCAAAGCCAAATTTACCTATAAACACATGCCCCCCTGTTTTCGGTATAATAGTATTTGCCAAAAATACTACGTCACTTCTCAGGGTGATATCACATATCGGCCACACCGGCTGTCAAGCCTCCTGCCATAAGCTCGGATAAAACTTCTTCAAATATTTCCCATTAAGTGCTCTATGCAACCCTTCTCCTTGTAACATTTGCATAAAATAGGAATTTCCAGGAGCAATTCTTACAACCTTATACGGGCCCTCCCAACTCAGCGACCATTTGCCGAATTTATTATCTCTAGTCCCAACGGGTAAAATCGTCTTCCATACCAAGTCCCCTATTTGAAATGATTTCTCCCTTACTCTCTTGTTGTAAGCCTTCGCTACTCTCAACTTCTCTTTTTCAATCTCCCGCAAGGCCTTTAACCTTTCTTCCGGGACTTCATCTACTCTATCTAGCATCAAATTATGGTAGTCCACAGCCGACAAGTCATTTTGTCTGGCTATTCTGAGAGCTTGTAAATTGATCTCGACAGGCAACACTGCCTCCTGTCCATATACCAACTCGTACGGCGTCACCCAAGTCACCCCATGCCTGGATACTCGATGAGCCCATAGAGCTTCTGAAAGCACTTCATGCCATCTTCTCGGATGTTCCTCAATTTTCTTCTTTATAAGTTTAATCAATGTTTTATTGCTAGACTCGGCCTGTCCATTGGTTTGGGCATAATAAGGTGACGAGTTCAACAATTTAATTCCAAAGGACTCAGCAAACTCATTAAATTGATGAGACATGAAGGAAGCACCCTGATCAGTCATCAATGTTTGAGGAATGCCGAACCTATGAATAATATGCTCTAGAACAAAACCAATTACCTCCTTATGAGTCATATTTCTGAAAGGAACTGCTTCGGTCCATTTAGTAAAGTAATCCGTAGCCACAAGGACGAAGCGATGACCCTTGGATGAAGCGGGATGTATCTGACCAATGAAGTCTAAGCCCCATCCTCTAAACGGCCACGGCTTTATAATAGGGTTCATCATAGCCGCGGGTGCCAATTGCACATTTCCGAATCTCTGGCATGCTTCGCATCCTCTATAGTAATGGAAACAATCTTCTAGCATAGTCGGCCAATAAAAACCTGCTCTTTTCAATAGCCATTGCATCTTAGGCGCCGACTAATGTGTTCCACATATTCCTTCGTGTATTTCCCCCATAGCTACTCTCGACTGGTCGGGACACAAACACTTTAACAATACTCCATCTATCGTTCGACGATATAACTCGGCATTCAACAAGGTATATTTTACAGCTTGTCGCCGAATTTTCCTATCTCTTGTTCGACTCGGCTCCCTTAAACAGCTAGCTAGAGGTACTCTCCAGTCCTTTAATTCTAAGCTACCCGCTGACTCGGCTACTTGCGGTTCTTGCACTAACCTAGTGCCCACCGAGTCGGTATCGCCTCTAAGCAAGTCGGCTTCGAGTTCCGACAGGTCGGCTTCGACTGCAAACAAGTCGGCCTTGCCTTTAATAGTAGCTAGCATTGGTTCCTTTGATATAAAGAATATCCCTCTGCCGACTTGATACCCGGATGCTTGTTGTGCTAGAGAATTTGCTCTAGAATTATCTTCCCTAGGCACATGGCTGATAATGAAAGTATCTAAGGACTTGATTATATCTAAACATCGGTCTAGGTAACTATTTAATAGCCCATCAAAACATTGGAATTCTCCATTAACCTGCTGAACTACTAACAATGAATCCCCATAAGCATCTACGTCTCTTACGCCCATGTCGACTAAGTTTTGCAAACCAAACAACAGCGCCTCATACTCTGCCTGATTATTAGTGCAAGAATACTCTAGCCGGACTGATGCTTCATAAACAATGTTATTTGGTGAAATTAAAACATTGCCTATGCCCACTTTTACAAACCGATCCATCAAAATAAAGCTTCCATGGGTACATACTAACATAACTAATACCTTCTTCATCTCTAACCCTATGATCAACAATGAAGTCGGCGACGACTTGACCCTTCATGGAGCGCAACGACTCATATATCAGATCATATTCTATTAATGCATACGCCCATTTCCCAATCCTACCACTAAGAATCGGTTGATGCAACATATACTTGACTACGTCGACTTGGCAAGCCACCACGCAAGTACTCGAAAGCAGATAATGCCGAAACTTGGTACATGCATAGAATAAAGATAAGCATAATTTCTCAATGAACACGTACCGACTCTCGGTGTCGAGTAGACGGCGCCTTATATATGCAATAGCGCATTCCTTCTTGTCGACTTCCTGAGTTAAAACCACACCGATCACCTTGTCTTGTGCTGCAATATACAATCTGAACAGCACACCCGACTTGGGTGCTCGAAGCACTGGAGGACTCGATAAGTAATTCTTGATGCTATTGAAAGCATCTCGCTGCTTTGCCCCCCAAGTGAACTCGGCTTCATGCTTTAGCCGGAGTAAAGGGACAAACGATTCAATCTTTCCCGCCATGTTAGATATAAATCGTCTTAAGTAATTTATCTTCCCCAATAGACTCTGCACGTCCTTTTTGCATGTGGGTTCTCCTAACTTCCTGATGGCTTCTATCTTTTTAGGGTCAATCTCTATACCATGCTCATGAATTATGAACCCTAAGAACTTGCCAGCTGACACTCCAAAAGCACATTTGAGCGGGTTCATCTTCAACCCATATCGACGCATCCTCTCAAAGGCTAATCGTAAGTCGGCTAAATGATGATCAAATCCATCCGACTTCACGACGACATCATCAATGTATACTTCCAATATTATGCCCAGAAGATCATGAAATATCAGGTTCATAGCTTGTTGATACGTGGCACCGGCATTCTTCAACCCGAACGTCATGACAACCCACTCGAACAACCCGACAAAACTGGGGCAATGAAAGATTTGATTGTACCCGGCATTGCCGTCTAAAAAGCTAATCACCTTATGTCCTGAAGAGTCATTTATCAACATGTCGGCTATTGGCATGGGATACTCATCTTTAGGGGTAGCCTTATTTAAATCCCTAAAGTCGATGCATACTCTAATTTTACCAGTGTTTTTCTTCTCGACCGGCACAATATTAGAGATCCACTCGGCATACCTACATGGCCGAATAAACCCAGCTTTCACCAGCCGATCGACTTCCTCTTTGATACGGTCATACAGATTAGGGTTGAAACGCCTAGGAGGTTGCTTGTGTGGCCTGAAACCTGACTTAATAGGTAATTTGTGCTCGACTAGACTTCTACTCAACCCGGGCATTTCAGTGTAATTCCAAGCAGAACAGTCAATAAATTCTCTAAGTAATGTGCATACCTCTTCCTTCTGACCGACTTCCATATTGGCATTAATGAACGTAGGTCGGGGAATTCCCCCGTCACCAATGTCGACTTCTTCAAGCGGGTCAGCCGATGAGAACCCTTGTCCGAGTTTCTCCATCTCATCGAAATCTTCAATGGTCTCATGCATATCGCTCTTCCCGGAACGATATTCTTTGGTGCGCTTTTGCAACCACTTAATGCTATCTTCTTTATTCATTACTTACAAAGATAAATCGTTAAGCCGAGCTATACAAGCCGGCTGTGCCTGTATCGGTACAAACCCATCCCTACCGATACTAATGTAATCGTAATCTGATAAATTCCGGCCCGACAAGCATCTCATATCGCCGTGCTGCCAATCAGCTGTTGCTTCAGCAAGAGCGATGCAAGCCGAGTTGTCTGCCTTGATGATCTCTACATCATCCTCTACCCATTGGATTAAGCATTGGTGCATAGTGGAAGGGATGCAGCAATTTGCATGAATCCAATCACGTCCTAGAAGCACATTATATTGACCCTTCACGTCTACGACGAAGAAAGCAGTCGGTAATGACTTACTCCCGACTATGAGTTCTACGGAAATCACACCCTTGGCCTCAGATAATTCTCCCGAGAACCCGCTGAGCCCCATGTTAGTCTTCACTCAACTCGCCTTCCTTTTGGCCCAGCTTGGAGAGAACCGAAAGGGGCATAATGTTAACACCAGCACCACCGTCGACAAGCATACGGCCGATGGTTTCCCGTCAATACGACCCTTGATGAACAGAGGCTTCAAGTGCTGTCCGGGTTCCTCTGGCTTTTCAAATGTAGCATTTTTTGGGTCGAGCACGAGTTCTGCAATCTCCAACTCTGGTGCGCGAAAATCCATGGGCAACTTGAATACCATGTTGACGTCCATGTTGGTGGGCATTTCCCTGACATTGCCACTGGTAGCATCAACTTCTTCCTTTGCTATGCGCTTCTCTTTCCAAGTCATCTTTGCTGGTGTCATCGGCCTTGCTTGGTTGAACCACTCGTCGCGCTTCTTCTTGACTAGCTCCTCTCTGAGCTCGAGTGCTCGTAATCACTGTACCCTACGCTTCTGAGTATGCGTGAGTCCTGTAGGGCACCATTGAGGCTTCGGCTTTGTTCCTGATTCAACCGCCCTGATGT
Source organism: Stipa capillata (assembly GCA_019208055.1). NCBI lineage: Eukaryota > Viridiplantae > Streptophyta > Magnoliopsida > Poales > Poaceae > Stipa > Stipa capillata. The sequence goes on along the minus strand of JAGXJF010001934.1, from coordinate 219,803 downwards.
TGCTACCTTGCTTCTTTGGTACCGGCTTGCCGAGTTCATTTTTCCGCGTGCCAGTTTTAGCTGTGCTGCTGGATTCTGGCCTGTCCGAGTTGTCTATCATGCCGAACTGTATCCACCGGGTTCCCGCTGGTGTCGCCGAGCTGTTCTGAGGATTGATTGCCACGGTGGATCGTTGTTGTTGACTTGCCTCCGGAACTCGGGTAACACCCGCTTCGTCTGAGTCGGGCGCGAACTTGGCCGTTGTGGTGCTGCCAGATTTGGACTCGTCACGCCTAACCGGCACCCAAACGTGCTTCATCGGTGAGTTGTTTTTCTGAGATTCTCCGGATGCCGCCGAGTACCTCTGTGCGCCGAGTTCCTTACGCTGACTGGCAATCTCACTTGGTGACCTGGCCCTTGGATTAAACCGAGTCCTCTTCTCTTGTGGGTATTCCCTGAACTCGGGCCTTGACGGGATCCAACTCAGCTGGACAATGCCGATTGGTCCAACGGGATGTGGTGCCCAGGGATTGAAACCCCATGGAGGAAACTGTGGATAACACGGAGGCGCGCATCCCCAATATGGAGGACCCGTTGTGAAGTATGGTGGCCGAACGTATGGGCCTTCTTGCTAGTACTCGGGAGCACCAAATTCTGGTCGCAGAGGCGACCTAGGACGCTTAGCACTTCTGAGCCAGGTGAACACATTGTTGGGCATGCGTGAGGTGTATTTGTCCAGCAATCGTTTCATCGTCGGCTTCGGCTTTGCGACTTGTCCCTTTTTTTGGTTGACCTTCCAGACTCCGATTTCTAGATTTTTGGTTTGATCATTCTTGGAGCAGCGTTATCGTCAATGATGATGTTCTTTCCTTTTGCCGACTCGGCCTGATCCGACCGAATTAACACCTTCTTCTTTTCCAAGTCGATTACATTGATCGGAAAAGGATCACTATCTAGTTTCATTTTGGCACTTTGAGCAAATATCAATCGTCCGTCATTAATGGCCGATTGTACCTGTCGACGAAACACGTTGCAATCGTTAGTAGCATGGGAAAAAGAATTATGCCACTTGCAGTAGGCTCTTTTGCTCAATTCCTCCGCCGATGGGAATACATGCCCTTCCCTTACTCGGATTAGATTTCCTTGCAGAAGCATGTCAAAGATTTTATCACACTTGCTAACATCAAAAGTGTACTTAATCTCCTCTCTCCGAGTAGGTGTGGGTTTCAAAGCAGAGCATGCAAAAGGTTTCGACTTGGGCGCATGAACCCACTCGGCTATACATACGTCGACATCATCATCAATAGTCGAGTCGTCGTCATATGATATAATGTTAACCGCAGGTTTTTCCTTGCTTTTGTTCTTATTATCTCCAAACCGGCTATATTGCTTGACTTCCTGAGCACGGTTCTCCTGTGTCACGGCTTTTTGTAAGACCTGATTAATATTCGAAAACTCTTGACCTTCTAACCTATCCCTAATATGAGCGAGCAAGCCCAAAAGAGCGAGGTCGGTTAGGTCTTTTTTGGCTATAGTTAAACTGAAACACCGGTTTTTAACCTCCCTGAATCTTCTAATATAGTCATACACCGGTTCATTGTACTTTTGTTTGACCATTGTCAAGTCCGAGAGCCTAAGCTCGGTCTCGCCGCTAAAAAAGTACTCGTGAAACTTTTGCTCTAATTGTGCCCACGTTGTGACGGATTTGGGAGCGAGTGACGTAAACCATGTGAAGGCAGTACCAGATAATGATAAGGGAAAAAGCTTGAACCTGTAGAGGTCTGACGTGCCAACTTCACTACATTGTGCCAAAAATTGCCCTACGTGCTCGAACGTGGATCTACCCTCTTCCCCGGTGAATTTAATGAAATCTAGAACTCTAAAACCGCGGGGATACGGCGTTGTGTCGAAGCATTTAGGGTACAGCTTTTGATAAGCGCGTGTTTTGCCCTTGGGTTCTACACCGAGTTCCCTGAGTGCTCCAGCGAGTTGATCCTTAAAACTTGTATTGGCTGGTGGCATTGATGTACCGTGTGAATGCGAAGTCGGCTCCGGTAGTACGGGTTGGACTTGTGGTGGATTAAAATATGAATCCGGAACCGGCCCATGGGGGACCCCGGTGCCGAGAGGAGGTATAGGTGGTGTGCTGTATGCTACTGTCTGGTAATATGGTTGTGGCACATGTGCGTTAAGGCTAAGACTTTGGTGGTTGTTGGTGAGGCTCGGGTACGCCGAAGTCGGAATAATAGCCACAGTAATTGCGGAGTGGTTTCCATTAAGTGACTAATTCCATCAGTGTCTGGGTACATCGGCCGCTTACCCCGATGTTCGTCATTGACCCGTGACACCATCGACCTAACTTGGTGCTGCAGACTATTCTTTAGATCCTTAGCGAGTTGTTCCTTGCAGTCCTCAAATCGGCTAGTCATCACTTGGGTGAGTGTTTGTGCCGTATTATCAATATCAGACCCATATTTACTAGCTACCGACAAGTCGATCAGATGAGCAATGTCCTCAGAACAAGTCGGTTTACATACCTCGCTGTTGAGCGTGGAAGACGGACTCGGCACAACTACCTTTTTGATGACGCCGTTCCTCGTCTTCTGGTAGCCGGCCAACTTCTGCCGGAGTCATTTCGCCTGCTCTTCTTCGAGTTAGCGTTCGATCTCCCGCCGTTCATCTTCAGATAGGTCGTCGAGCGTGACGGCGATGATGTTGTCGGGGTTGACGATGCTTCCGTCCTTGGAGTCGGTGTTCATCGTGTAGCTCGTTTCTTCGTCTTTCCCCAGCGGAGTCACCAATTGTGTTCGCGTGAAAATTGGATCCGCGAAACACCTAGGTGATGTGGAGTCACCAACCGTACTTTCGTGTACGATAAACGATTGCTTTCCAAGCAAAGCAACAAAGATCTTCTTGCTAACGTGAAGAAGGAACGACTGTTTTCCGGCGCAAAACAGCAAAGATCTACTGCTAAGAAAATAAAAGGTAAAGGTAATAGATTGATTTGTGTTGATTGTTGGATGTCTCTATCGGCCGTCACCCTTTACATATTTATAGGGCGGCTGGTCTTTCCGTAGGAGATCGGGACTCCTGATTCTAACCGAATACAGATATGCAATCTTTCCTTATTTAAAGGATCCTGATCCTAGCGTAATCATCTTAAACAGAACTCCTCCTTGCACACGAGTACCTTCTCGAATCCGTAATTAACTTTCCTGTGTAATTCTCCGCAGTTCCTTGTTTCCCAAGTTGAAGTCTCCTGATATCTCCAAGTCGAAGATCCTGTTTGTCGGAAGCAGACTTGAATGCGATCGACTTGGTGTATCAACCCATCAACCCAGTGGCGTCACAACTTGTCTCCAATACTCGGGGTCGAAGTAGGCTACGCAGACCTCGGGGTCTTCTGTGAGTACCTTAGTACTCGGGGACGCGGCTGGTACTCGGGAAGACTATTCGAGTTCCCGAGCTGATCCACTCGGTGCTCGGGCTGCGAGTACTCGGGGTCACAGGTACTCGGGACCACCAGTACTTGGGGACGCAGGTACTCGGGATGCTGCAATAGTTAAGCCTGTATAAAAGTTTAACACTAAAGCCACAGTTTTGTTAATTTATTTCAACTCCCAACTGCAATATTAATTTGGCCAACTGGATAAATCTCAAAGCCAAATTTACCTATAAACACGTTCATCGATTACAAAGCTCGTGGAGGGATTAGTGGCAAAGGGTCCAAATTGCGACATAAATTTGACTTTCTGGTACATATATATCCATTACTATGTTCCTATAGCATATTGACATGCTTCATAATAGATTCTTCTTACCTAACATATATTTGTTGTTGTTTTAGTGCAAACAACAACCCAAGGTGACAAACTTATGTGGATTCTACGTTTCCTACCACATGGAGGTTGTTGCGGGTTTCGTTAGGCGAAAACTAGCTAAGGAGGTATACCCAAATGCAAGCATTATTTTGAGTTTGTTTACATTTTGTAATTTTGGAGTCCTTATTGATTTTATGATAGCAACAGGCGTGGAAGATTCAAACTACCGCATTTGATGAAGGTCAACTCAAGCGCATTCGAGGGATTTTTGCCTTCTTCATCAATACACAAATCATCAATCCCGATGGTGAGTTCTATGGTGGCGGCTTAGCAGAGTAGCATTGTCTTTCATCTATGTTCTTAGCACTCTATTGAAGCCTTTCTTTTAAACATTGAAGTATGCGATTCTTGGCAGCAGCGAGCTCTTAATTCTGAATAGTGTGAAACATTTGTAGCTAGCAATTGTGAATATATCTAGCTACCAATTGTGAATGTATAAATATGTGATTGTTTCAGTATGTGATTGTTTCAGTATCATTGTCTGTGTGAATATATCTAGCTACCAATTGTGAATGTATAAATATGTGATTGTTTCAGTATGTGATTGTTTTAGTATCACTGTCTGTGAATGTATAAATATGTCTGTGCAATATAAATGTGTTGTTTCAGAGGACATGGCTAGCAATTCCTGAGGCTAGCCACAAAACAGGCAGTTTAATGCCCTCTATACACACCCATCCCAGATGGGTCAACAGTTGAAACCGTTTGTGATATCAGTCATCCGAGATGGGTTATTGAATAGCCCGTCTGTGATAGCAGTCATCGCAGACGGGTTGTTTATTAGGCCCGTCTGCGATGAGTAGTCATCGCAGACGGATGGTTGCTTAGGCCCGTCTGGGATGAGCCGTCATCGCAGACGGGTATTCCACCCGTCTGCGATGAACTGTATCATCACTGACCACCGATTTTAGACGGAGCAGCCAACCGTTTGGGATGCTTGTTTCAGCCCGTCTCGGATGGCCCATTCTGTAGTAGTGTATGCTACCCTCAGAGCAGACACCGTGTTCGCCAGCATGCACCAGGAGGATGACATAGCAATAATCCACCTCACATGCTACCTTGTCACCCAAAACATTATGTTCGTCCAACTGGTGGATTCCTTGACTCTGTCACAGAAGGTAATGGGATTAGGTAAGGTTGCAATCTCAAATGATTTATCCATTACAAATGTACTACTTATCAAATCTTTGAATTACAATTTGCTCTCCATCTCTCAACTTTGTGCATTGTGCTACATTGCTTATTTATCGATGTTGGTGTGACAATCTTTAGAAGGGATGATTCCTCCTTAGTCTTTAAAGGTCATATGAAAGGCAAGCTTTATCTTGTGAATTTCACATTAGATGAGACTCATCTTGAGACTTGTTTGATGGGTAAGTCTAGCATGGGATGACTATGGCATCGTAGGCTAACCCATGTTGGAATGAGAAATTTTAGCAAGCTTCTAAAGGGCGAGCATGTGTTAGGACTAACGGGTATTACTTTTGATAAGGATTTAATTTTTAGTGCTTTTCAAGTGGAAAAAAGTTGGAGCATCATATCCCGCCAAAACATCATGACAACAACAAGACCATTGGAGGTACTTCATATGAATCTTTTTAGTCCCATCGTATACATAAGTATTGGAGGTAAAAATATGGTCTAGTCATTGTTGATGATTATTCACACTATACTTGAGTGATAAAGATGACACACAAAAGAAGTTCAAGAAATTCGCCAAGCGTGCACAAAATGAGTTCAAGCTCACCATCAAGAATATCTGAAGTGACAATAGGAGGACATTTAAGAACACCAAGTTGAAGAGTACCTAGATGAAGAGAGGATCAAGTATAAATTCTCATCATGATACACCCCACAACAAAATGGCATGGTGAGAAGACCCTTATAGAGATGTCAAGGACAATGCTTGATGAGTATAAGACTTCTGGTCGCTTTTGGGCAGAAGCCGTTAACACCACTTGATGCAATGAGTGTTGGAAATATGCCCTAGAGGCAATAAATAAAGTTGTTATTTGTCATATTTCAAGTTCATGATAAAGTTTATTCTCCATGCTATAATTGTATTAATTGGAAACATTATTACTTGTGTGGTTATATAAACAACACCGTGTCCCTAGTGATCCTCTAACACTAGCTTGTTGATTAATTGATGGTTAAGGTTTCCTAACCATGAACATGAGTTGTTAATTAATAACAAGGTCATATCATTAGGAGAATGATGTGATGGATAGACCCAAGTTGAGCGTAGCAATTTGATCGTGTCACTAAGTTTTATTTGCTTCAGCTATCATATGTTAAATGTTCTAGTCCTTCGACCATGAGATAATGCCACTCCCTAGTACCGGAAGAATGCTTTAAGGGCATCAACCATCACGCCGTAACAGGGTGATCATAAAGGTGTCTTTCAGGTATCTCGGAAAGTACTTGTTGGGTTGCATGTATCAAGAGTGGGATTTGTCCATCCACGTGACGGAGAGATATTCTCTGGGCCCACTCGGTAATGCACATTCGATATCGCTTGCAAGCAAGGGACTAAGGAGTTAGTCGCAGAGGATGTTGTATTACGGAACGAGTAAAGAGTACTTACCAGGAAACGAGATTGAACTAGGTATGGTGATACCGACGATCAAATCTCGGGCAAGTAAAATATCGTGAGACAAAGGAATGGAACATTCGACATCGTGGTTCAACCGATAAATGATATTCGTTGAATATGTGGGAATCAATATGGACATCCATGGTCCCGCTATTGATTATTGATCGGAGAGGTGTCTCGATCATGTCCGCATATTCCCGAACCCGTAGGGTCACACACTTAAGGTTCGTTGATGCTAGGGTAGAGAATGAGATATTAATATGGTGAGACCGAAATTTTGTTCAGAGTCTCGGATGGGATCCAGGACGTCACGAGGAGCTCCGGAATGGTCCGGAGATACAATTTCATATATGGGAAAGTATTTTTAGGGTTTCGGAAAGGTTCGGGATTTTTTCGGCAGAGTTCCGGAGAAGTTCTAGAAGGTTCCGGAGGGTTCTAGAGTAGGGCCCACTTATCCCGGAGGGGTCCACATGGACCAAGGGTACTGCATGAACAGTACACACGTGAATAGTGTCGCATGAATAGTACCCCCTTCCTAGATGGATAAGATCGATATCCCTTAAAAATAGGAGATCTAAAGATAAAGGAAAAAGGGGAACTTGGGAGGCTATATAAAGGGGGGGAGGGCTGGGCGCAGCCCCCCTTGAACCCTAGCTGCTAGCCCCTCCCTCTCTCCCATCTACTCCTCTCCCGCAGCTGCTTAGGCGAAGCCCTGCAGGAATTTCTCCACCACATCCACCACCACACCGTCGTGCTGCTGGAGATCTCATCTACCTCTCCACCTCACCTTGCTGGATCAAGAAGGAGGAGACGTCATCGAGCCGTACGTGTGCACATCTCGGAGGTGCCGCTCGTTGCGGTGCTTGATCGGATTGGAACACGAGAAGATCCCTCTCGCGGCTGGGAGGTATAACCTAGCTGCGGGAGGCTGCGGGCTTCATCGACAACGGTCAAATTCTCCGCTGCGTTGACGTGTTCGTCGAGGGTATGTAGATATGATCTGTCTCTCGTTGCAAGCTTCTTCTAGATTGGATCTTGGTTTTCTAGATTGGATCTAGGTTTTCGTTTGCATCTCGTAGGAAAATTTTTGTTTTCTATGCTACGAATCCCATCAATGAGCTAGTTGTACCTTCACCTTCTCTTGAAAAAGACTCCCTATGAGCTACTCACCAAAGACAAGCCCAAAATCTCATACTTTCAACTGTTCGATAGTAAGTGTTTCATATTGAACAAGAAAACTCGACTATTTTAATTTGCTCCTAAATGTGATGGAGGTTTCTAGATTGCGTATGGTTCAAATTCGCACACTTACCGAGTCTTCAACAAAACCTCTAGGTGTGTTGAAGAATCGTGTGACGTGTAATTTGATGAGACTAATGGCTCTCAGATGGAGCAAGTTGATCTAAACCATGTAGGTGATGATGATCCATCCCAAGCAATCAATAACATGTCAATTGGAGAGATCAAGCCATTGGAGTCTATGGAAAAACAAATATCTTCCATACAAATTGAGCCATCCACCTTCATGCAAGGGTCAAATGGAAATTTGAACAAGAAGGAGAAGAAGGAAATTGCTTCAACAAGTTCCACTTCATCCTCGAGTTCACTAAATTGTTCAACTTAATCACCCCGTTGATAACATAGTAAGTACTTGCTCACATGTTGCAAATTTTCATGAGCATTACTCGTTTGTTTCTTGTATGGAACCTATTAAGCACCTGATGATCCAGATTGGGTGATCACAATGCATGAAGAACTTTGGTAGAAGGCCAAATCAAAACATCATAGGCACAAAATAGAAATTCTGGAACAAGCAAGATGAAGATGATCAAGTCATTCGAAACATGGCACGGTTAGTTATACAAGGTTTCGCTCAACTTGAAGGTTTAGACTTTGGTGAAACATATGCTCCCGTTGCCTATTTTGAGGCCATTTGCATTTTCTTGCATTTGCTACTCATCATGATTCCAAGTTAAACTCTCTAATCATGTCTATAAACTCCATAAGGAACTATACGGTTTGAAACAACCTCCTTGAGCATGATATGGGTGCCTTAGGGATTTTCGAGTCAAGAAAGATTTTGAAATTGGGAAAGTCAATACTAAGAAGGATTATGATGACTTGTTTGTTTGTCAAATATATGTTGATGATATTATCTTTGGATTAACAAGTAAGTTAGTGAAGAATTCAGTAAAATGATGGCCAAGAAATTTGAGATGTGAATGATGGGAGATTTGCAATTATTCCTTGGATTTCAAAGCAAACAACTCATACTACTACAGAATAGCTTATTATAGGCGGTTCGGGAACCCCAACGCAGGCGGTTTCCCAAACCGGCTGGAAGCAAGGGCCTGTGGACCCCCCTCATCACAGGCGATTCTATAACCGCTTGTGATGGAATATCACAGGCGGATCACTACACAAACTGCCTGTGATAAGGGCACATCACAGACGGTTTCCCGAAAGAACCGCTTGAGATGAGAACACTCATCACAGGCGGTTCTCTACAGGCGGTTTTTTCTTAGAACCACCTGTGATCTTTGTTACAGCATACCTAATAATTTCAGGTTATTGCATAGCAGTAGGAAACAAAACACACAATACATATACATATCTCATTCATTCACAGTAATCAGAATTGAATCATACGAAATAATAGAAACTTGATACATATCACATAATTGAGTCACAAAATGAACTCTCATTTTCATCCACCTCATGTCACAAAGTAATTAAACTCTCAGTAAATTTCGTAGCCATAGAAAAGTTCACAAAGAAATACATCACTTCTTACTAAGATGAACTTGCCTCCTCCATGTCGTAGGCGTGGAATTGGCCATAAGGATCGATAACGTCTCTAATAAGGAACACCGCGATGTGTTCTCTTATCTGGTCTAGATGAGATGAATCCAATGACATCTTGGGAATGCCTTTCTGCTGTCGATAAGAATGTATATTAAAGCCATGTACTTATAATGAAGAGAAATATGATAATACTTATCGCAATAGCATCAAACCTAGACTTCATTTTTGCTAATGTTAATGAGCATGATTTCCATGTTGTGGCAAATGTAGAAGCCAAAAAATGCTTGTTCCTCCTTGTTGTTGGTGGCACTAGTAATATATACAATTGGTTATGTGAGGGACCCGGTATTTTAATCCAAATCAAGGAATTCACAACAAGTGAAGATGGTGACCATAGCCGCTACCTGCGATGGACTATGGCCCACCCCCGCCCCGTGCGACATGCATACGACACAATGTGTATGACTCACCACGGCCTGATTGAGGGATCACGATTCCAAACACATACGCCACAATGCGTATGACTCACTTTGGCAATGGACCGTTCATTCACTTTGCACTTCACTTGATTCGGAATAAAATAACAAGTTCCTCCATATGCACCCAACCACACTCCCCATTTCAACATACACGCATGATAGACGGGAGGTGGGGGCATATGTTGGACAGCAAGCATATCATCACACGAACCACTACGATACGATAATACTACTAGCTGTCCACGTTGTGAACTATTTAGTTTACATCATTCGGTGATAACCGGAAACATTTCCAAATGTAAAGTATTTAAACAACAGCAGAAGAAGGTTAAGTGAGTCCCACAGCGGCGCATCGACCGCTGACCAAAAACCAACCAAAATCCCATGCGTCGATAGCCAACCAAGAAAACCAAGTGATTAAACATCCTCGAAGTAATCCTCGACCACTGGCTCACCTGCAATGACCTAGGAATATCCTAGGTGAGTACGAGGTACTCGCAAGGCTTATTTGTGCTTGATTAGATGTCCTACACATGCTAGTATAGCAGCAATAAAACATGGTGCATCTCAAGCTAGCAAGGTACAATCATACGAGCATTGCACTAACAGAGGGAAGGTAACCATGGAAAGTAACTCACAGTTCAGATTTCATACATCTTAATGAATAATCATGATGGCACTCACTAGTCACATGTGCACCTCAATTCACAAGCACAGTGGCACTCACTTGCCATTTCCCAACCACTTGGGATAGTTTCACACATCCACATTAACAGTGAGCCATCATGACGACACATTCACTTAATCTCTCGGATCGTTACCGGCAATCGATCACCCTGAGTGTAAAGAGTGCCTTATCCCTTAGAGGTTGCAAGGCTCCAAGGGTCTTAGACTTACCTCAACTACACCCCAGCCTCGATGTCGCTAACGTCCACGTGTGACAAGGGGAGTAATCACGATGGAGTCACCTCAGGGTTGGTATCGCGACAACACTCTCCTTACACCTGGTCGCAACATGCATTCCAAATGATACCAACTTTATCCATCGGACACTTTCCCTTCGGCTCTCACATCTCACCTTAGTAGGTTCAAATATTTAGTGTATCAGGTTAATTTCAACCATAGCTAGACATAACTTGCAGCACATCCTAACATGCTAGTTTAACCAAACTCGACCACAATTTCTGAACAACGGTCCACACATCAACATATAGATAAGTAAAGCAGGTAATTGACAATTAAATGATGCAACAAGCTCTGCTTGCCTTGGTCGTAGGGTTCCTGATCTTGCGTTGATTCGTGAGCCTGGTGGTCTCCTTCTTCGAGCTCTATTTCGAGCAACGGGCGATTCCGGAAACAAACGAGAAAAGAAGCAATGAGACCCAGCATGTATGCATGATGAATGATGCTAGATGCGTATTTCTAAAGTGGTCTACTGGTGTTAAAAAAGTTATGGCAGTGAGCATAGCTCAAATTACACTTATAGGAGCTAAAGTATAACTCTAACCATGCATGCATGTCCGGGTAGGGTTGAGTTCATTTTAGGATAGGAAATTACTATTCTCAGCAATGGGTCATGGAATGAAATGTGTAAGTTATGAAAGTGTTCTACAATATGAACCTAACGCAGCTGAAACTATTCAATTTGGAGCTAATACCATCAAGATACAAATTATCGAAGAATGACACCCGAAAGGGGATGAATTAAATCAAGTTTAATTTGGTCTGTAGTGCAATTGCACATATTGGGATTTTGTTTCAACCAACATGTAGGAAATTTCATAAGGTTTCTGAATATATAAAACTCGTTGAAAATGGAGCTACGGTTCGGAAGTTACGGCATTTCGAAGATCGTCGGAAACCCTAACCCTTATCTCTGCGAAACCCTAAACACTAAACTCACCCGAAAAACTACCCTACCCTAACGTTCACTGTTCTGCCAATCCTTGAAAACGCTGAGTACACCCGGGAACCTACCCAAATCCCTACTCCTGAACCCAACTACCCTTCACTGACGTGGGGGGTCCCGCAGTCAGAGCTGACTGGGCACCTGAGCCCAATGAAAGAGGGCCACGTGGCCTCTCTCATTTCTCTCTCTCTTTCACATGGGCTCGGCTGGAGAAGGGGGTTTGGGCGGCGGTGCTCACCCTGGATCATCGCCGGAGAAACCGCGGGCGGTGACGAGAGCATGGCGAGGTCGGGGAGAAGGGCCGAGGGACTGGCAGCTCACCCCGAAGAGAACCCGCGAACCTGGGGAGACTGAGGCGGTCGGGGCGCGGCTCATGACGAGGTGCGGCGGCGGGGAGCGTCGGTCGTCGGTGGGGAAGGCGCTCCGGGTGCGGATCTGCAAGGAGGAGAGGAGAGGGAGGTTAAGGGAGACGAGGGGCAGCTCGGGACCTAGAAAATGGGAGAAGGGGAAGACCGGGATGCTTGTGGGAGCTCGTCGGAACTGGCACCGGAGATGGGGACGAAGGCGATGGCGGTGCTGCGGGCTTGGATCTGAGCAAAAGAATAGCGGGGGAGGTTACCGAGGAGGAGAGCGAGCTCCAGAGCAACTTGGGGGAGGCCGGGGCTCACCGGGGTGCCGGAGATTTCTCGCCGGAGTTGGTGGCCGGACGTGGGGGAGACGGTGGCACGGCTGAGAAGCTCGGGCACGGAAGCGCTAGGGTTTTGGAACGGAGGGGAAGAAAAGGGCTATCGGGACGGGGCTTTTAAAGGGCGGCGGTGGTCGGAAGGGGCTGGTCGGAGCAGGGCACCGCCCACCACGGCTAACCGCGGTGGCGACGTGGTGGCCGAGCCCTGGCGAGCGGGCCCCAAGCACCGGGTGAGAGAGAGGGGGGGGAGAGAGAGACTGACCAACGGGGCCCCGGCAGCAGGGAGAGAGAGAGAGCGTGGGGCGGCTGATGGGTGGGACCCGGTGGCAGGGGGGAGGAGGAGAGCGGGCTGCGGCGCTGGCTTAGCGGGCCGGCTTGCGGGCTTGGCCGAATGGGCCTCGGCCTGGTTTCCCTTTTTAATTCCTTTTCTTTTTCTTTTTCCAGATTGAGCTGATTTGATAATTGATTTGAACACTCAAACAAACTCCAAAACATTTAAAATTTTTACAGGAGGTTTATAATTGAGTTGAGGACCTACTGTAAAAATTTGAAGTCATTTGGACACTGTTTGACCTGGTTTTGAGTTTAAATTCAAATATGGTCCAAAATTGAGTTTGAACTACAGCTAGGCCCTAAATCATTCCAAATTTTTTGAAATTGACATGGAGCTAGTGTTGTCATATTCATGGCCTTTCCCAAAGTTTGGTGAAATTTTACCCACAATATCTTGTCCTTTCCCCTAACCCTAGTTTTTGCCATTTTAGGGTTTGAAATCGGACGCTTCGGTTGAGCTATCATTTCATGTAACTTTTGAATCAATCTTGGAAAGGAAATGTTGGTGAATGGTTCCAACCAAGGAACTCTAGTCCTTACTCACCTAACATTACGAAAGCCCTGGTTCGATAACCCGAATAAGTTGATTGGTGTTTTGTGAAATTAACCACTGAGGATGAGATATGTACGTATTCTATAAAATATAATCATATCACATTTAAGTTTAAGCAAGGTGCGTGTGGGGATGATGATATGTATGCATGTATGCAAGGCAAAGACCTAATCATTGAATTTGGGTATTACAGGTTAGTAGTTGGAGATCGTCATTACAACAATTTATGAAAATTGTATTGAGTATAGAAAGATACATTAAAGCACTTGTCATTTAAAAGGGGCTGATTGGCGCCTTTTCCTCCGTTCTTGAGATAGCTCTTCCACACCCTACATGAATCGAAATGGTTTGTCTTCGGCATTGCAACACGAAAGTAGTGAACGGTAGGTTTGTATATGTTGGAAATATGCTTACTGGAAATACGAGTCATTACTGACCTTTAGTTGCTGACGGGCCAAAAACCCGTCACTGATGTGGGTTTTGGCCCGTCAGTATTGACATTTTCTGTAGTAGTGACCCTAGGAAAATAAACTACTTGTAAGAGGGACAATCAACAAGCGAGTAAATAAAGAAACACACTATGATCTACGGCGGCATGAACTAAACCCTATTGTCATAACATCCAGGCATCTCCCTCAATTTGTCATTGCACCTCTAAATTACTAATCTAACAAAACATACCAACATTGACCATGGCGACTAACTTTTTGCCTAACTGAAAGCAAAATACTTAAAGTGTCGTCTTTGCAACAAGCCAATAGCACCAAGCTCATGTTACTGGATGTCACTATGTCCTCATGGCGGTGGCAGTCTACCCGTAGCATGATCTGAAAGATACAGTTTAAAAACTTATAGCCACGCTATAACTCTAAATTCACACTTACGAGGTATGATATTTCAATCATCCATAACATTCCTAGTTATATCTATTCAATTTTAAGAATAGTTGATAATAATTTGAATCAAACAGATTCCCCTAAGAAGAGGCTGAGCCAAACAAAAATTAGACAGTAGGGGCAACTAGATGCATATGAGATTGCAATCTTCCACAATGTTATGAGGTTAATTTGGATATTACTAGCAATCTGACTACATATTCACAAGTTTTTTCTAGAAACCTAACATTCACAAGTCACAATTATGTTTTTCCTTTTTTCTAGGAATAACTCGGTGCCTATGACATTGCAATCTTCCACATTTTTATGTGTCTAATGGGAATACTACAAGCAGCCTGAGCAAAATATTCACATATCGCAATCATAGCTAAGCAGAGATATAGTATAATCTGTACCTGGAGTGTAGAAGCATAAACAAGATTACTAACCTATCAAGGGGCGGTGGCATCGAGGACAGGGGCGGTGGCATCGGGGGCAGCGACATCGGGGACGGGGCCGTCGGTGGCGGCGGCGTCGGCCTCGGGACCAGCGTCGGCGTCGGTGGCGATGGGGTGTAGCGACCAAATCTGAAGACGCAAGATTGGTAGGGATCGCCATGAAATAAATTGGAGATTTTCCTTTACATGCATGCATATAGATAGAACAAACATGAATCCGCTTAAAAACCTAAGAACATGTTCCTTCGGATAGAATCGGGATATGGCGAGGAAGTCAACTTCCTTGTCTCAAAAAAATTCATGGACGGCCATGTTGAAGTGTTAGTCCTATCTGCAAACGAAAACATGGATTCTTGGAACGTGATCGAACTCCTTTGCCTCTAAAAATAGCCCTAAATAAAACAGGACTAAACTCAATTAGTAAAGAAACAATATAAAAGAAAATAAAAAAAAATAAAATTTCTTACCTGCCTTACCTGCTCCTCCCTCCACCTGGCAGACAATTCCTTACCGCAGTCCTCCTTTATTTTTCCCTCCTTCTCCCATTTCTTTTCTTATTTCCCTCACCACCGCATGCAGTCCTCCTTTCTTCTCCACGCACAGCACAGGCATTCCCCTTTCTTCTTCTCAAACACCTGGGCAAACCCCCTGCCTTCTCTCCTCCAAATCTGGCCTAAAAATGGAGATCCAATCCCTGCATGTTACACCATTGGATTCCCTAGCTCTTGCGCTTTCAATTCGTCCAAGGAGCATCGACATGCATGAGGATTTGAAACACCCTGCACGCCTCCTTCTCCCCTGCTACTTCCTTTTTGCCCCCAAAAATTTCTCTCCTGTCGACCTCTTCAAGGGCAGCTGCCGGCCACCCATGGCCCCTCCGCCCTGCCACCCGCCGGCCTTCCTCCCCTATGCGCCTCCTCTGCTCAGCGCCCCGCCGCCGCCGGCCTCCCCCAAGCTCCCCGGCCGCTCGCCGCCCTCGGGCTCCCCCTGCCGCCGCCGTGGGTCTCCGCCACCACCTCCCTCCTCCTGCCCTGCTCCCGTGCCCCGCCGGCCCGCCGCTCTTCCTCCCCGCGCCATTCCTCGCCGGCCAGCCCGCCCAGCTCGCCCTCCACACCGCCGCGCCCCACATCGTCCCCGTGCGCCGCGGCCGTGCCGCCCCGGTGGCCTCGGCTGCCTCCGAGCCCCGCCGGCCTCCACACGAGCAGCTCCCCTCCGCCTCATCCTGCGCCGCACCAGCCGCTCCTTCCCATCGCCCGGCCACGCTCAGCTCCTTCCCCACGCCGGTTCCCCTTGCTCCGCTACTTCCCGGCGCGCCATCCTCCCCGTGCGCCGCCACCCACCATGCGCCGCCTCCATCCACGCCGCCGGGGGCCACCCTCGCCGCTCCCGCGCCCTGGATTCGGCCATTGGCGCCTCCCCTGCGCGCATGCACGCCCCGGCGCGCTC
Source organism: Stipa capillata (assembly GCA_019208055.1). Lineage (NCBI taxonomy): Eukaryota > Viridiplantae > Streptophyta > Magnoliopsida > Poales > Poaceae > Stipa > Stipa capillata. The sequence goes on along the minus strand of JAGXJF010001934.1, from coordinate 203,804 downwards.
GCCGGCGTGCCCGCGCGCCGCCGTCCGCTCCGACCTCCGCTGCCCCTGGCACCAACCGCCAGCCGGCCACCGTCGGCTGCCCCGGTGAGCCACCAGCCCCTGCTCCCGCGCGATTCCTTGTCCGCCACCAGCGACATCGTCTTCGGCTTCAGCTCATCCCCAGCTCACCAGCACCTCGTCGCCCTCCGTCCGAGTCTTCCTCGCCACAGTTCTGACCAGGTTGCTGAGGATGATGCCCTTATATCTGACATGATTTGCATGCTTTATATAACTAAACTAATAATAGTTGATGCCAAGGTGGATCTTAGTTTAATCTTGTGATTTCTGAGAAGAACATAGAGAAGAGTCACAAAATCTGGTCAGAATGGATGCCTAATTGGTTTATTCAGCTGAGGGTCGAGTTCCTGAAATTCTGGTCCTAATAATTATATTGGTTAGCTGACAGTAAGCACAAAAATTGAGATGTTAGCAGAAGTTGTGGTTTGACTGTCCAATAGGTCTATTGGTAAATGGTGCTAACCATTCTGAGTTAAATAAATTGCGCCCCGGTTCGGTTGAGACTAGACTAGAATAAACTGCTAATATAATGAATATGTTCATAGTCGGTGGCTAATGCATCTAGCAAACACTCGACTTGTCGTGACTAAGTGCCCCCTTAAATGCTTAGACATTTACTGAGCTAATCATGGTTTAGGTTCATTGAATTAATAAACTCGATGTTTGGTCCGCTCATTTGACGCATTAACATGGCATGCCTAACTCGGTTCAAACAGTGTAAATTCATTTACGGTTGCCCTAATACCATTCAAATACTTTAATAACGTTATCATAGAGTCAATGCCTGCCCAGACTTATTGAACAAATAAAATGGATTAGTTTAGTCTTTCGTCAATACTTACCGGCAGGTTAATAACAAGTAACAATGGAATTGTTGATGAAAGAACTGTTGTATTAACTATAATTAACAATCCAGGCTTAGCATGCTTAGCCGATCCATGAACTAAAAGTGCGGGTAAAACCAACAACTAGCTACGATCGACTGTTGGGACACTATGTATGTACCGATAGGTAAAGCATTGTTGTCCACTTATTTTCATAACATGAGGAACCGGATAACTTTGACATTAAGGTTATAACAACTAGGGTGGGACTTGTGGACCCAATGGTCTACGAACTGATCAATGTTGACTAAATCAACTCAGGTCAACACGGAACCACTTGTCATCCGCTAACCCCAACCACCCAGCTAATTATAAGAATATCGAAATCCTTTTCTTTACTAAGAAAAATACAAAAGAGTCCTAGAGAATCTAGCTTAACAGCCAACCCTAAAATGCTAGTGCCACAGTTCACCTAACGGCCAGGAAATAATCGCGACCCTATGTTCTCATCTGCGACAACGAATCGATTAATTGAGCCCTAACCCTAATTACAGATTTAAAGCCTTTCTCCTTAGTTGCATATCGTGCCCATGCATGCATCCATATTCTAGGTTATTCCATGATTAAAGTTATACCACAACTAAAACTAAACCAACATATGGAACGAACCCTAACCTGCTTACGCAATTGTATGCTTTCTTTTAATCCACTGTAGTCGCATCCAGGTCAATTGCATCCCATGCGTCTTCGTCATTTTCAAATTAGCTTCTTAGGTTTGCTTTTTCCCTTTTAGAGGTCGCTTGCTTCTTACCGGTGTTTGAGTATTCTGGAGTTCTCGCGCATGCTCCCCTACTTCCCCAGGCAAACCAGGCAAGCAGAGCTTGTTGCATCTTTACCTTCCGTACTCTCGTGTATGCCCTTTTATATGTGCTATGTGTATGATTGTTATCGTCGAATCGTTGCAAGTTGCGTACACTAGCATGTGTAGGATGTGTCTTAAGTCGAGAACATCTTGTAGCTCTTCAACTAAATTGTTAAGTGAGTTGGGAGAGCCGAGGGCGTGCACAATGGGTACGGTTGGTGTGAATGATGCATGACGGCGACCCAGGTGTATGAAGTTTTTGTCGCCATACCAACCCTATTTCCAGAGTGTCACCATCCCTTATCACACGTGAACGCTAGCGAGAACCAGCACTGAGGATAGTTGAGGTAAGTCTCCATGCACTTGGAGGCTCGCTACCTCCAAACTGTTATGCACTCGCTATGCCTGCAGGGGTTGAGTTGTCGGTAGTGGTTCGAGAGATTTACAATGGATATATGTGGATTGACCAATTTGGAATTGAAGTATATATGGATTGGATCAAACTGGGATTTGACTTAGGGGCTGCCCTATTTGAATTGGATAATGTTTACCGGATTGATTTGGATCGGACTCATGGGCTGCCTCAATGGATTTGGATTTGATGATTTGATCTCGTGGTAAATTGGTTGTGATATGTTGGTATCCTGAGTTAATCTGTTACTTAGTCTGTCTTACTTCACCTTATTAATGTTATGTTCTTAATTGTATATGTTACTCTGAGAAGCATTCATGTTTAATTGTTGTTGTACTAGTATGAGTAGGACATTTAATCAAGCACGGATAAGTCTTGCGAGTACGTTCGTACTCATCCAGGTTACTCCTGGAGCTTGCAGGTGAGCCGGTGGTTGAAGATTATTTCGATGATGCTGAAATTGCGTTTCCTCGGTTGCGTTTGACTCATGGGATAGATTGTAGCTTTTGGGTCAGCGGTCACTGTACGCTGTGGGACTCATTTAATTTGTTTCCGCTGTCGTTTAACTTCTCCGTACTCGGATATGTTTTCGTTATGGCCGAATGATGTACTATGTTGTCCCATCGTGGACAGTTACTAGTAATATCATATTGTAGAGCTTTTGTTGTGATATCCGAGTTGTTATTCCAGGCTGCCCTTACGCAATGCGTGTATGATATGAAGCGTTTTGGGTATGCCGTGAAGGGTTACGGTTGTACCGGTTGTTACTAGGTTGGGCAGGAATCGGTTGAGTGACCCGCTGGCTGAGATGCTGTGCCGGCCAGGCAGGGTGTGGGCGTTCTACCGGGCTTTCGAGCGACCCACTAGCCTTCGAGCTAGGTTAGGGTGTGGGTAGAACTGCCGGGCTCCTCCGACCTTGTTTTGCCTGGTGATAATTGGGAACGACTCTAAACCTTCACCGGATTATGGAATCGTATGTGGTTCTGGGAAGATGGTCGCTTTCCGGCCGGCTCGCACGTGGCGGGTGTCGGATCGTTCCGCCTTGGTGCGTACGGCGCAGGTACCGTGCCACCGGGTTGACGAGTCCTTCGGTCCTTGGCGACTTCGCGTTCCCTTAATCATATGCAATTCCGGGTCCGTGACAGCTTGGTATCAGAGCCAAGCTGACCGTAGGAAGCCAATTGCAGGTGGTCGTTAGATAGGAGCTTCCGCTGCGCTGCGCCACTGGGCCGCGTGCACTTGGCCAGCAAAGCTATTTAAAAAGTAAACCCTATGTTTAAACTTAATAAGTAGGTTGCTCTTTATTCCTTAACCTCATCGCTCTTAGTTCTAAACTTCTTCCCTATTGCATTTGTTTTCGCTTGTGTGGCTAAACCCTATTCTCTCTAACCCAAAAATTGTATAGGACTGATGGATCATGACAAATTTCGGTGGATAATTAGAAAGTAGATGATCTTTGGTCAAAGCAAAATTGGAATGGATGGAATTGAGTAAGAATTCAGAAATAAAAATAGGAATCTGAATGTCTATGTGAGCCCTTGATGGTATGATCGGAGATGGAAGATGGTATGATGCCTTGGCTAGTAATCAAGATACTAAGGTTGTTTAAGGAGATTAATTACAGTGATTAGGCTATAGAGTTCTAGAAATCTCAAGAAATATAAAGTTTTATTGGATTCCTCTTAGGAAAATGACTCTATTGTCGGTGGATGATGTTTTCGAGGTCAGAGTCATGCTGAAAACAAAAATTTGAGAAAGGAGTAGATGATTAATAAGTTTATTTGGATTACAGGGCCATGTAAATCTTGGATTTTGATTGGATTATAGGAAATTGTTGGACTAATTCCTAGGTCAAAAATCATAGTATTACCTAAATGAGTTGGATTAATAGGAGATGCAATGGAGTGCGAAGAATTAGTGATTTAGCAAGTAGTTAATTATTGCTAAGTAGATAATTTCCTTGACATTGATTCTAAATGAAAAAGTGATGGACAGAAGTAGAGATTGATTACCAGACCAATTGATTATGGTTATGACTTAGCATCAAAGACGAATGGATCTTTGGCGGTTCATGATATAAGCATTACCGGAGGATCTAATGTATTCATAGGTCTCTAGTGATAAGGACCCTAGGTTGCTGTTGGTGCCAGTAATTAGAATAGATCCGAAGATTGATTTAGTCATTGGATATTGGTGAAATTAGAAGTATTGCCGTTGGGCTTGGATAATTATGAATTGGCAGGCGATACGATAGAAGACGTATAGATGGCAACACTACTATTGGATTTGGAAAGAATCAGGAGTAATAGATGAAGGGACTTAGATAAATTGTGGAATCGGTGGAATATGATTAATAATGAATATTTTTGAGTACTAGTGGATGAGACAAAAATGAAGTCTATAGATGGAGGATCGATAGAAATTGATTATGGGCAAAGATAAATGTTGGATTACCATTAAGATAATACTTATAGGTTAGGTAGATGATCCTTGGAATTCGATTTCCCTATAGGAAATTGCTAAGGTAGTGATCTGTCTTTAGAAAGATGTCTTGGTGAAATAGTTGAATTCTACATGCTAAAGGATTGATTTAAGCACCATGGCATTTCTCCCTGCGACTACGAGTATATCCCTCTTAATCCAATCTTGCGTTCTAAGGCATTTTGATAGCTTGACTATCATACCCGAGTCAAGTGAGTGATAATCAACAGTCCCCTCCTTCCATACTTAGTAGCATCCCAAATAAACAACAGTTCTTTCGTCCATTTCGGTGTAAGTGAACGGTAAGATCAGCCCACCAATTGTTCAGGTTCTAACTCCTTCCTGTTCTTAGTCGTGGTTATCCACCTTCCCCCTCCCAAGAAACTTTCCTACGGACTCTCTTTAGTTGCCCATAACTTCATCTAAAGAAGTTGGTAAGTCCTCACCTCTCGTGGTTATGTTGGAGGAGCAACTTATTTTGTGACACCCAATTTGAACGATTAGGGTTTTGATCGGCATTCATGCATACATGGCATCATCATCACCACACCTTGTTTAAACCTAGCTGTGTATCGATTTAACTTTATAGAATATGTTAATATTTCATCCTCGGAGGAAATTATACAAACACCAATTTTATAAAATCATGTTCTACGCCGAGGATGTAAATCCGTACATGGTAGGTTATTCAGAATTGACGCGCAAGCACTCGGTATCATGGAATGCTGTCGTGCCCATGGCAGAACATCAATAAGGAGCTTGATCACCTCCTCGATTGATGGTACTACATGTGGTACGGGATTATTCCTTGGTCCCGACAGTTTGAGCTATCACTCGTACAAAGTGATACATCCCAACCATTCTCATCTATTAAACCTTGCTAGCAAGATTAAACGGGATCTCACACCAATCTTAAAGATGTTCCCTTCCACCTTAACTATCTAAATTTCTAAAATATTGGAAGATTTGGAATTGCTCTCGTACATGCCATATAAACCTATTCTGTGAATAATCCGGTGTATATGCATCTGTACTCGGTACCCCAGAATGCTTTCGTGCTCACCTAGAACACCAATAGGGAGTCAGGCCAACTCCCCGTTGATGGCACTACGTGTAGTACGAGACTATTCTTAGGTCTCGACAATTCCTAAATCATCGCCACATGCAACATAACCCGTCAAGGATCTTCCCTTTTACCACATATGTTCCCATATCCTAACGTTCCTTCCCAGGGATGAATCTGTTTGGCCATTGTTTTCTTCTCTTTTGCCCAATTCACTTCCCTTCTGAATTAGAAATCTTAGCATATCAATACCGCCTCCCACAACCCACAGGCCCCAGGATTGAAACCTGGCCCTGATACCGCTTTCCACACCTAGGAAGCCTTTTGTTCATAACAGCTCTTCTCACTCAAAACCAACAATCTTGAATTCTGAGTTCGCAAGATTGTTGATCCTCGCAACACCTCTTAATCGCTATTGCTCCTTCCGCCTTCGTCTCCCCTCTTAACCAAGTGTAGACCCTATTAAAGCTGGAACACTGTAGAAGGAGTCGTTTCCAAGAAAGTAATAATCTGATCTCGTCTTCTCTTTCCACAACTAGTGTAAAAGTCGATAAGTGATTCCGCTTTCTCACCATCGAAAGCTTGGTATCTCGTCAAGGACTTGCTGCAAGCTGAACACCTCTTCTTCCCTGCTTTACCGTAGGAATCTCGGGACGAGATTCTTTTAAGGGGGGTAGGTTTTGTAGCGACCAAATCTGAAGACGCAAGATTGGTAGGGATCGCCATGAAATAAATTGGAGATTTTCCTTTACATGCATGCATATAGATAGAACAAACATGAATCCGCTTAAAAACCTAAGAACATGTTCCTTCGGATAGAATCGGGATATGGCGAGGAAGTCAACTTCCTTGTCTCAAAAAAATTCATGGACGGCCATGTTGAAGTGTTAGTCCTATCTGCAAACGAAAACATGGATTCTTGGAACGTGATCGAACTCCTTTGCTCTAAAAATAGCCCTAAATAAAACAGGACTAAACTCAATTAGTAAAGAAACAATATAAAAGAAAATAAAAAAAATAAAATTTCTTACCTGCCTTACCTGCTCCTCCCTCCACCTGGCAGACAATTCCTTACCGCAGTCCTCCTTTATTTTTCCCTCCTTCTCCCATTTCTTTTCTTATTTCCCTCACCACCGCATGCAGTCCTCCTTTCTTCTCCACGCACAGCACAGGCATTCCCCTTTCTTCTTCTCAAACACCTGGGCAAACCCCCTGCCTTCTCTCCTCCAAATCTGGCCTAAAAATGGAGATCCAATCCCTGCATGTTACACCATTGGATTCCCTAGCTCTTGCGCTTTCAATTCGTCCAAGGAGCATCGACATGCATGAGGATTTGAACACCCTGCACGCCTCCTTCTCCCCTGCTACTTCCTTTTTGCCCCCAAAAATTTCTCTCCTGCCGACCTCTTCAAGGGCAGCTGCCGGCCACCCATGGCCCCTCCGCCCTGCCACCCGCCGGCCTTCCTCCCCTATGCGCCTCCTCTGCTCAGCGCCCCGCCGCCGCCGGCCTCCCCCAAGCTCCCCGGCCGCTCGCCGCCCTCGGGCTCCCCCTGCCGCCGCCGTGGGTCTCCGCCACCACCTCCCTCCTCCTGCCCTGCTCCCGTGCCCCGCCGGCCCGCCGCTCTTCCTCCCCGCGCCATTCCTCGCCGGCCAGCCCGCCCAGCTCGCCCTCCACACCGCCGCGCCCCACATCGTCCCCGTGCGCCGCGGCCGTGCCGCCCCGGTGGCCTCGGCTGCCTCCGAGCCCCGCCGGCCTCCACACGAGCAGCTCCCCTCCGCCTCATCCTGCGCCGCACCAGCCGCTCCTTCCCATCGCCCGGCCACGCTCAGCTCCTTCCTCACGCCGGTTCCCCTTGCTCCGCTACTTCCCGGCGCGCCATCCTCCCCGTGCGCCGCCACCCACCATGCGCCGCCTCCATCCACGCCGCCGGGGGCCACCCTCGCCGCTCCCGCGCCCTGGATTCGGCCATTGGCGCCTCCCCTGCGCGCATGCACGCCCCGGCGCGCTCGCCGGCGTGCCCGCGCGCCGCCGTCCGCTCCGACCTCCGCTGCCCCTGGCACCAACCGCCAGCCGGCCACCGTCGGCTGCCCCGGTGAGCCACCAGCCCCTGCTCCGCGCGATTCCTTGTCCGCCACCAGCGACATCGTCTTCGGCTTCAGCCTCATCCCCAGCTCACCAGCACCTCGTCGCCCTCCGTCCGAGTCTTCCTCGCCACAGTTCTGACCAGGTTGCTGAGGATGATGCCCTTATATCTGACATGATTTGCATGCTTTTATATAACTAAACTAATAATAGTTGATGCCAAGGTGGATCTTAGTTTAATCTTGTGATTTCTGAGAAGAACATAGAGAAGAGTCACAAAATCTGGTCAGAATGGATGCCTAATTGGTTTATTCAGCTGAGGGTCGAGTTCCTGAAATTCTGGTCCTAATAATTATATTGGTTAGCTGACAGTAAGCACAAAAATTGAGATGTTAGCAGAAGTTGTGGTTTGACTGTCCAATAGGTCTATTGGTAAATGGTGCTAACCATTTCTGAGTTAAATAAATTGCGCCCCGGTTCGGTTGAGACTAGACTAGAATAACTGCTAATATAATGAATATGTTCATAGTCGGTGGCTAATGCATCTAGCAACACTCGACTTGTCGTGACTAAGTGCCCCCTTAAATGCTTAGACATTTACTGAGCTAATCATGGTTTAGGTTCATTGAATTAATAAACTCGATGTTTGGTCCGCTCATTTGACGCATTAACATGGCATGCCTAACTCGGTTCAAACAGTGTAAATTCATTTACGGTTGCCCTAATACCATTCAAATACTTTAATAACGTTATCATAGAGTCAATGCCTGCCCAGACTTATTGAACAAATAAAATGGATTAGTTTAGTCTTTCGTCAATACTTACCGGCAGGTTAATAACAAGTAACAATGGAATTGTTGATGAAAGAACTGTTGTATTAACTATAATTAACAATCCAGGCTTAGCATGCTTAGCCGATCCATGAACTAAAAGTGCGGGTAAAACCAACAACTAGCTTACGATCGACTGTTGGGACACTATGTATGTACCGATAGGTAAAGCATTGTTGTCCACTTATTTTCATAACATGAGGAACCGGATAACTTTGACATTAAGGTTATAACAACTAGGGGTGGGACTTGTGGACCCAATGGTCTACGAACTGATCAATGTTGACTAAATCAAACTCAGGTCAACACGGAACCACTTGTCATCCGCTAACCCCAACCACCCAGCTAATTATAAGAATATCGAAATCCTTTTCTTTACTAAGAAAAATACAAAAAGAGTCCTAGAGAATCTAGCTTAACAGCCAACCCTAAAATGCTAGTGCCACAGTTCACCTAACGGCCAGGAAATAATCGCGACCCTATGTTCTCATCTGCGACAACGAATCGATTAATTGAGCCCTAACCCTAATTACAGATTTAAAGCCTTTCTCCTTAGTTGCATATCGTGCCCATGCATGCATCCATATTCTAGGTTATTCCATGATTAAAGTTATACCACAACTAAAACTAAACCAACATATGGAACGAACCCTAACCTGCTTACGCAATTGTATGCTTTCTTTTAATCCACTGTAGTCGCATCCAGGTCAATTGCATCCATGCGTCTTCGTCATTTTCAAATTAGCTTCTTAGGTTTGCTTTTTCCCTTTTTAGAGGTCGCTTGCTTCTTACCGGTGTTTTGAGTATTCTGGAGTTCTCGCGCATGCTCCCCTACTTCCCCAGGCAACCAGGCAAGCAGAGCTTGTTGCATCTTTACCTTCCGTACTCTCGTGTATGCCCTTTTATATGTGCTATGTGTATGATTGTTATCGTCGAATCGTTGCAAGTTGCGTACACTAGCATGTGTAGGATGTGTCTTAAGTCGAGAACATCTTGTAGCTCTTCAACTAAATTGTTAAGTGAGTTAGGAGAGCCGAGGGCGTGCACAATGGGTACGGTTGGTGTGAATTGATGCATGACGGCGACCCAGGTGTATGAAGGTTTTTGTCGCCATACCAACCCTATTTCCAGAGTGTCACCATCCCTTATCACACGTGAACGCTAGCGAGAACCAGCACTGAGGATAGTTGAGGTAAGTCTCCATGCACTTTGGAGGCTCGCTACCTCCAAACTGTTATGCACTCGCTATGCCTGCAGGGGTTGAGTTGTCGGTAGTGGTTCGAGAGATTTACAATGGATATATGTGGATTTGACCAATTGGAATTGAAGTATATATGGATTGGATCAACTGGGATTTGACTTAGGGGCTGCCCTATTTGAATTGGATAATGTTTACCGGATTGATTTGGATCGGACTCATGGGCTGCCTCAATGGATTTGGATTTGATGATTTGATCTCGTGGTAAATTGGTTGTGATATGTTGGTATCCTGAGTTAATCTGTTACTTAGTCTGTCTTTACTTCACCTTATTAATGTTATGTTCTTAATTTGTATATTGTTACTCTGAGAAGCATTCATGTTTAATTGTTGTTGTACTAGTATGAGTAGGACATTTAATCAAGCACGGATAAGTCTTGCGAGTACGTTCGTACTCATCCAGGTTACTCCTGGAGCTTGCAGGTGAGCCGGTGGTTGAAGATTATTTCGATGATGCCTGAAATTGCGTTTCCTCGGTTGCGTTTGACTCATGGGATAGATTGTAGCTTTTGGGTCAGCGGTCACTGTACCGCTGTGGGACTCATTTAATTTGTTTCCGCTGTCGTTTAACTTCTCCGTACTCGGATATGTTTTTGGTTATGGCCGAATGATGTACTATGTTGTCCCATCGTGGACAGTTACTAGTAATATCATATTTGTAGAGTTTTGTTGTGATATCCGAGTTGTTATTCCAGGCTGCCCTTACGCAATGCGTGTATGATATGAAGCGTTTTTGGGTATGCCGTGAAGGGTTACGGTTGTACCGGTTGTTACTAGGTTGGGCAGGAATCGGTTGAGTGACCCGCTGGCTGAGATGCTGTGCCGGCCAGGCAGGGTGTGGGCGTTCTACCGGGCTTTCGAGCGACCCACTAGCCTTCGAGCTAGGTTAGGGTGTGGGTAGAACTGCCGGGCTCCTCCGACCTTGTTTTGCCTGGTGATAATTGGGAACGACTCTAAACCTTCACCGGATTATGGAATCGTATGTGGTTCTGGGAAGATTGGTCGCTTTCGGCCGGCTCGCACGTGGCGGGTGTCGGATCGTTCCGCCTTGGTGCGTACGGCGCAGGTACCGTGCCACCGGGTTGACGAGTCCTTCGGTCCTTGGCGACTTCGCGTTCCCTTAATCATATGCAATTCCGGGTCCGTGACATGGGGGCGTCGGGGGTAGCGGCATCGGAGACGGGGGCGTCGGTGGCGGCGGCGTCGGGTCCGGGGCCGGCAGCCTGCCGGCGTGAGGTGGGGATGGGGGCGGCATCGGGGGTGGCACTGAACAAGTCGGGTGGTTGGCAGTAATATGAGACTGAGGTTTTTCAGGACTTCGAAAACGCTTCGGGTATATAAAGTCGCTGTCATCGCAGGCGGTTCTATACCAAATCGCCTGTGATGACTACTCATCACAGGCAATTTGGGTCCAAAACTGCCTGTGATGACCACTAATCACAGGCGGTTCAGGTAAAAAACCGCCTGTGATGACAACGCATCATAGGCGGTTCCTTCAAAGAACAGCCTACGATATCCATTTTTCCTTTTTGTTTAATTTTTAATTTTTTGAATTAGGGTTCATACCTAGGTTTTGCATAGGCTGTGTAATTTAGATAGGTTTTCGTTTGTTTTTCTGATTTTTTATTAATCTGAATAGGTACTTACTTTTGTTTTTTAATTTCTTTTTCATTTCTCCAATGATTTTATTTATACGACACCTCCACATATATAGTATTGTACATGATATTGGCACCTCCACAATCATATAAATTGTACATAACATTATGAATTCCACATGATTTGATATATCTAATTTGCTACAAATGTGAGTCCTTCCTGATGATTGTTGCGCACGTACATAGCTTCATCTGATTTGATTCGTCTTCGACCATCATGCCATCTCTAGAGGAAAGCATCTCCTTAAACTGGTTGTACTCGTCCTCATCAACTACATCGCCCACTCCAACAATGTGTCTCTTTGAGTCCCTTACTACGTGATGCCTGGATCGGAAACTTAGAATATCTGTCAGACTTGATTTGATAAGACGAATGGTTCATCTTTGTATGCAGTACTTCTAAGGTCGACTGTTGTGAAGCCGTACTTATCAACTTTTACCTGTGAGAGACTTACCCAGCTGCAACGGAATCTTAAACTTCATGTAGTCTAGCTCCCAGATCTCTTCAATATACCCGTAGTATGAGCTCTTCCTACCAACCGTATCTCGAGGATCTATGTGGACACCACTATTTTCGTTTGTGCTCTTCTAGTCCTGATCTCTCGTATAAAATGTGTAGCCATTTATGTCTATCCCTTGCCATGTCATAACTGTACATGATGGACCTTCTGCCAACCATGTGAGCGTTGGGTCAAAAGATGATAACCCATGAGGTTGCTCATATAACCATTTGTTCAACCGACGGTTGTGCTCTTTCATCACCCAAACTTCTATCGCTTTCGGATTGTGCTCCCATAGCATGGCCTTATGTCGATCGATATATGGGGCCACTAAGGCCATGTGTTGCAAGACTATGTAGTGTGCTTGATCAATAACCTTCCGGTCAGGAACGACATCTTTCCTGCCAAGGGTTCCAACACCTCGAAGCCTCCACTCATGGCGAGATTTAGGCAAACCTATTGGTTTTACTGCAGCCATGTAGTCGACACAGAACTCGATGACCTCTTCGGTTGCATATCCTTCCATGATGCCTCCCTCCGAACGTGATCGGTTACATACGAAATGCTTCAGAATTCCCATGTATCTCTTGAAAGGGTACATGCTTCAAAGGAACACAGGTCCGCACCACTTTATCTCTCTCACAAGATGCACAGTGAGATGCACCATGATATCGAAGAACGAAGGAGGGAAATACATCTCAAGTTGACATAAAGTTTTCACCACCTCCTCTTGAAGAGCATCTAATTCCGTGGGATCAATGACCTTTTGAGATATTGTGTTAAAGAAGCTACATAATCTTGTGATTGTCTCTCGAAACCTTGATAGGTAGGATATTCCGAATAGCAATTGGGAGCAACTGAGTAATCAATGCTTGACAATCATGAGACTTCATGCCAATCAATTTTAACTCTTCCATTGAAACAAGTCTTCGTATGTTCGAGGAGTAACTGATAGAAACTTTAACACCGTGCAGGAACTGGCACAACTCTTTTCTCTCAGCCCTTGACAGAGTATAGCAGGTAGGTTCGTAGAGCATGCGTCCTATTTGAGTCTCTTTTGGGTGTAACTCTTTTCTGATTCCCATGTCCAATAAGTCAAGCCTTATTTTGAGGCCATCCTTAGTTTTGCCCTTCATATTCAATACAAACCTCTAATGCTATCACATACATTTTTTTTCTATGTGCATGACATCAATGTAGTGATGAACTTACAGGTGCTCCCAATAGGGTAAGTCCCAGAATATTGACCTCTTCTTCCACACAGCCTTCTCACATGTAGCCTTTATTTTGCTTCCCTTCCCGTATGTAACTTTATATCCTTTACCCATGTCATGTACCTCTGTACCGCTAAATTACTTCAGAGGTGTACCATCCTCGATTTGTCCGTTGAATTGTTTCTTCATTCGACAGTACGGATGGTCTTTTCGAAGGAACCTACAGTGACGCATGTACATGGTTTTCCCCGAATGCTTAAGCCACTAACTAGCCGTATCATCCAGGCAGTTAGTTCATACTTTTGACCCTTTTGTACTCTGCCCAGAAAGATTAGCAAGGGCTGGATAATCATTTGTGGTGCAGAACAGTAAGCTGCACAGATTGAAGTTCTCTCGCTTGTGAGCATCAAATACATCTTCCCCATGGGTCCACAATTTCATGAGATCTTCCATCAATGGCTCTAGGTAAACATCTATATCGTTCCTAGGTTGCTTTGGTCTTTGCACAAGTATCATCATCATAATGTACTTCTGCTTCATGCACAACCAAGGAAAAATGTTATAAATACATAGATTCACTGGCCAGGTGCTATGATGGCTGCTCATGTTTCCGAAAGGGTTCATTCCATCCGTGCTCAGTCCAAACCTTATATTTCTTGGTTCCCTCCCAAAATCTTCAAATTTTCTATCAATGTTTCTCCACTGGATGGAATCAGCAGGATGTCTAAACTTTTCATCATTCTTGCCTTATCAATGTGCCAACACAACAGTTCTGCATCCTTTGGGTCACAAATAAACACTTAAGACGGGGGATTATAGGCAGATACCACATGACTTAGCTGGAGTTCCTTTCGCCACCATCATCCCCCTCATCTTCGACGCCTTTCTCCTGACGATTGTATCAGGAGGACTTGCATACCGGACATGCGTGGAGGTTTGTGACTCCTTTCTGAAGAGGATACTATCCTTCGGACAAGCATGTATTCGCTGTACTTCCATTCCCAACGGACAAAGAACCTTCTTCGCTTGATACGTACTTCTAGGCAACTCGTTTCCCTTTGGAAGCATGTTCGCTATGAGACCTAACAACTCTGTGAAACTTTTGTCTGACCACCCGTTGCTTGCCTTCAGTTTCAACAATTCAAGCACTGATGACAATTTCGTGTACATACCCTTGCATCCCTCAAACAAAGGTTTCTCCGAGTCCCCTATCAAGAGTTTTGAATTTCTCATATTCCCGCGTGTTACGGTTTCCTTCTGCATGGCGCAACATCTCATCTCAATGGTGAAGATCATCCGATGATGTTTCTTCATCTGAATCATAATCGACATCTGCCATATAATTATCTTCCTCCGTGATGTCGTCATTACCAGCTTCCTGGATTGTCTGCTGCTCACTTTGACTTGTCCAACATGTGTAACGTTCTATGAAACCCCTATGAATTAGGTGATCTTGGATCTACTCTAAGTTCTCAAACATGTGTACATTCTCGTAGTCTTTGCATGGACAACAAATATATTGTTCCCCTCTGTTCAACTTATGCTTTTTCGTGACTCTTATGAAATTGACACGCCACTATGGTGGTACTATTCACTTGAGCGGTTACCATCATACATCCAGTTTTCGGTCCATCTACCGGACAAATTAAATAAATTTAATTAATTTGTATTCAATATTGAGGCTCACAAAGTATATACCAACTAATCTATACAATATTAGTTAATATTATCATTACAATTCGGTTTGACTGCATGTAAGTAATAATTACCAATAGGCTTTTTATTTCACGACCAACAATTACTATGTCGGTATGGTTTTTACTACATGTGAATGATTATTACCAATATTTTATTTCGTTCACGAAAATATGACCTACCAATAATACGACAAATACAACTTAACATATGACTTATTTGATAAACAAAATTTAATTAATCATACCATTAATACGTGGGTTTTTACTATATCAAAGCATTCTTAAAATTTCATTCCATACAACCTTTCGACAATTACAACATCTTTTTACAAGACAAGATAAATCAATTCTAAAATAATAAATTACTATGTGCTATATATACACATCTCTCTATTTCATAAAATCTAAACCACTCAAATATATCATTTTGCCACCATAAATTAGCTAGCCACATCCTCATATAGTAATTGAAACCAATTTATGACTCAAATTCAAGAAAGGCAAATAGAATTTGCCATAACCTAGCTAGATCTACATTCTCTCTCTTTAAATGAAACTTTTAAACCAATCACTAACCTTAGATCAGCAATATGAAAGAGATATGCAATATCCTCACCAAATCCAAATTTTTTGGCTCAATTCAATCTCCAAGCTGAAAAATCGCAAGAGCTCCGCCGCCACTGCTGTTGTGTGTAAGAATAGAACATTGAAGATAAGGAGTTCGGTCTAGCAGACTATAATAAATGGACACCTTATCACAGGTGGTTTTAAAACAAAAACTGCTGTGATAAGCCCATCATCACAGGCGGTTCTTACTGAGAATCGCCTGTGATATGTTGTCCACATATTGTAGGCGGTTCTTCAACAGAACCGCCTGTGATAACTTGTCATCACAGGCGGTTCGCATATCTGCGAGTTAACCCAGATGTTTCTCTTTGCGAACCGCCCATGATCTACTATAACAGAGGTGGATTTTAGTGATCCACGTAGGATGAGGGGTCTCGAATGACCAGTTCTGTAGTAGTGTCAAGTAGGGGATATTTATATGTCGAACCAAGTATGTGAAGGACATGCTCAAGATATTTGACATGGTGAATGCCAAGCTTATCCGAACCCCAACACAAACCAACAACCACCTCAACCTCAACGACGATGGTAAATCCATTGATCAAAAGGTATATCACTCCATGATTGGCTCCTTGCTTTATCTTTGTGCATCTAGGGTGAAAATCATGCTTAGTATGTGTGTGTGTGCATGGTTTCAAGCTGCTCCAAAGGAGTGTCACTTAATGGTTGTTAAGAGAATACTTAAATGTCTTGTTCATACCCCCAACTTAGGGTTTTGGTATCCTATGGGTTCTAACTTTGATCTTTCTTGGATATTTAGATTCAGATTATGCAGGTTGTAAGGTTGATAGAAAAAGCACATCTGACACATGCCAATTCTTTGGTAGATCTTTAGTTTCGTGGGCCTCTAAGAAACAAAATTCCTAGCCCTATCCACCGCCAAAACAGAGTACATCTCCACGGGTAGTTGTTGCGTTCAATTGTTGCGAATGAGGCAAACCTTGAGAGACTATAGAATTGATATGAAAAATATGCCTCTATTGTATGATAATGAAAGCATTATCCAAATAATCAACAATACTGTCCAACACTCTTCAAACCAAACACATAGACATCCGATACCATTTCCTTAGGGAGGATGTTGGTAAAGGAGATATAGCAATAAGCCATGTAAGAAACAAAAACAATTAGCCAGTATCTTCACCAAGCCACTATGTGAGCTTAATATCTTAGATTCTCGATATGTGGTTTGATATCTTGCATACCTGTTTGACTTGATTGTGTTTTTTGGAGCTTAAGATGGATGAACACATTTAGGGGGAGTGTAGTACTCCCAGTGTACACACATGTCACGGACCCGGAATTTCATATGATTAGGGGAACGCGAAGTCGCCAAGGACCGAAGGACTCGTCCGCCTGGTGGCACGGTACCTGCGCCGTACATACCGAGGTAGAGCGATCCGACACCCGCCATGTGCGAGCCGGCCGGAAGCGACCAAGTTTCCCAAAACCACATACGATTCCGTAATCCGGTGAAGAATCAGAGTCGTTCCCGAATCCTACCACGACAAACAAGGTCGGAGGAGCCCGGCAGTTCTACCCACACCCTAACCTAGCCCGGAGGCTAGTGGGTCGCTCGAAAGCCCGGTAGAACACACCCACACCCTGCCTGGCCGGCACAGCATCTCAGCCAGCGGGTCACTCAACCAACACCTGCTCGACTTAGTAGAACAAGGTACGGCTTCGACTCTTCACGGCATACCCAAAACGCTTCATATCATACACGCATTGCGTAAGGGCAGCCTGGAATTAACAACTCGGATATCATAACAAAGCTCTACAAATACGATATTAATATTAACTGCCCACGATGGGACAACACCTTACATTATCCAGTCCTAACTGAAAGCATATCCGAGTACGGAGAAGTTAAACGACAGCGGAAACAAGTGGATGAGTCCCACAGCGGCTTAGCGACCGCTGAGCAAAAGCTACAACTATCTCAACAATCGAACACAACCGAGGAAACACACGTTCAGGCATCATCAAAATAATCTTCGACCACCGGCTCACCTGCAAGCTCTAGGAATAACCTAGGTGAGTACGAACGTACTCGCAAGACTTATTCGTGCTTGATTAAATGTCCTACTCATGCTAGTGCAACAACAATTAAACATGGATGCTTCTCAGAGTAACAATATACAAGTTAAGAACATAACATTAATAAGGTGAAGTAAAGACAGACTAAATAACAGATTAACTCAGGGCATAACATATCACAGCTAATTTACCTCGAGATCAAGTTATCGAATCCAAATCCATTTGGGGCAACCCATGAGTTCACTCCAAATCAATCCATCAAACATCATCCAATTCGATTAGGGCAGCCCCTAACTCCAATCCAAATTAATCCAATCCTCAAAGGTTCATTTTAATCTCTCGAACTACTACCGACAACCCAACCCCTGCAGGCATAGTGAGTGCATAACAGTTTGGAGGTAGCGAGCCTCACAAAGTGCATGCCTACCCCCAACTATCCTCAGTGTTGGTTCTCGCTAGCGTCCACGTGTGATAAGGGATGGTGACACTCTGGAAAATAGGGTTGGTATGGCGACAAAACCTTCATACACCTGGGTCGCCGTCATGCATCAATTCACACCAACCGTACCCATTGTGCACGCCCTCGGCTCTCCCAACTCACTTAACAATTTAGTTGAAGAGCTATAAGATGTTCTCGACGTAAGACACATCCTACACATGCTAGTGTACGCACCTTGCAACGATTCAACGATAACAATCATACACATAGCACATATAACAGGGCATACACGAGAGTACGGAAGGTAAAGTGCAACAAGCTCTGCTTGCCTGATTCGGTTTGTTCCTGTTCTTGCGTCTGCTCGTGAGCCTGGAGGTCTCCTTCGTCGTATTCTAGTGCAAGCAAATGGAATATCGCAGATAAGCAACAATGCAATCAATGAATCCAGCATGTATGCATGAGTGGGAATGCAAGGGATGGTATTGTTTAACAATATATTGACATTAGGGTTGATTGGTTGTCCTAAGCTATATGCATGCTCAGATTCATGAGATTACGAATTAGGGTTTTAGAGGTAATCACTTATGGTGAAGTGGCAATGAACATACATGTTAATAATTGTTTAATATTCTGAACTAATTGACTAGCGCAACTGAAATCGAAGTTACGATCAATTAGTTATGCACTTGTTGAGTTAGGGTTTACGGGGTTCGACGAATAAAGGAGCTAATACCTAAGACCTATCATGCATGTATTCTTACTGGGATTTCAGTGGTTACATATCGTAGTATATCTCACAAGGATTCCAGAAAGGTATAATTTGTCGAGATTGGAGTTATGATGATGAAACTAGGGTTCACGGATCCTCGACACTAACTAATCTTCTACCCCAGATAATATACTGTGCATGTATCCAAACTTCATTTTTGTTTCAGCCATCTTGTAGAGTTTTTCATGAGGTTTCCAAATATATAAAAATATTTCAATTTGGAGTTGTGGTTTAAAAGTTATGGCCATTTGAATTTTAGTGCAAAATCTGCCCTAACAAACCCTAAACCTAATTGCTAAGTCTACCCGAAGGCTACCCCGATCCATTTGCAAATCCTAAACGCACCCGAGATTTCACCCGAGAACTCAGCCCACTAAACCACGTCAGCAGGGCCGGGGTCCACTTGTCACCGGGTCAGTCGCTCGGGAACGAATCAAACGACGCCACGCGTCGGGCCCTCTCTCTCTCTCTCACCCCTCCGCTCTCTCTCACTCGGGGACCGGCCGGAGCCGAGGTCCAGACGGCGGCGAGGTCACCGGAGACTCGCCGGAAACGGCTCGGGTACACGGTTCTAGTCGGGACAACGGGCAAAACGACCGGGAGCTCACCGTGGAGGCTATGCGCGCAACCGATGTTCTTGGGGGAGGCTGGAGGAGGCTGGCGCCGGTGAAGATGGTCGGAGTGGTTCGGGTCACCGGCGTCGGGGGTGTTCCGGTCGGAGATCTGCGAAAATAAGCGCACCGAGAGGTTCAGGAGGATGAATGGAGGCTCTGGAGCAAGAAGGTGGAACGGGAGAGGGACCAGAGCGTTGGGGAGTGCTCGTCGGGGTAGGGCGCCGGACTTGAAAACGACGCAGGCGGCTGTAGCTGCCTGGGCTCGGGCCTGCAGGAAGAGTGGAGGGAGAGATGAAGAAGGTTAAGGGGATACGCTGGGGAAGAAAATTGGTTGCTATGGCTCACTGGATCTCGAGGAATTGCTCACCGGAGTTGAGCTCGGAGGTGGCCGGCGCTGGGGAAGATGAGGAATTAGGGCACCGGGGGAGGAGAGCGGTTCTAGGGTTTGGCGGAGAGGGAGAAGGGGAGAAGGGAAGTTGTCGGGAGGCCCTTTTTATGGGGCGGCGGGGCTTCAGACCGAGGGCGCCGGGGGTGGAGCACCGCCCACGCCGGCGAACGGGCGTCGGGGACGTGGCCGACGCGCCCCGACAGGTGGGCCCCGGGAGCGGCACAGAGAGGGGGAAGAGACTGACGGAGGGGGCCCGGTGGCAGTGGGAGGAGGCGCGCGCGCGGGAGGGCCGAGCGGGCTGAGGTAGCTGGGCCGACCGAGGGGAGGTTCCGGCCCAGAGGGAGTTAGGGTTCTTTTTGATTTTTTTCTTTTTATATTTTCCAGTTTTATTCCCCACGACATTTTATGTACAATTTCTTCTCCAATTAACTTGAAATTTTTACAGAAGCTTCATAATATTATTTGGGAGCTGTTGGGGGAGTTTGAATCCATTTGGGGAAGATTTGAATGGGTGTCCAGTTCAAATTGGAATTAGGGTTCGAATTAGGGTTTACACTGCGACTAGGATTTAAATTTTCCCAAAATTCATGAAAATTGACAAGGGGCTAGGGTTTTCACTTTCCAAGCTATTTGTGAAGTTTGGGGAGGTTTGGACTCATTAAGGTTGTTCTATCGACGAACCCTAATTTTGGCACCGTTAGGGTTTTAGGGTTAGGGACGGAGATTCTTTGAAGGGTTCGATGATTTCCACCACCCTTAACGACGATTTTGTTACTTCGAATACTTCAAATAAATTGATTGGTGTTTGTATGAATTTCCACCGAGGATGAGATATTAACATATTCTATAAATTACAGTTATACCCTTTTCGAGTTTAAATGAGGTAGTGCGGGGTGATGCCATGTATGCATGAATGCTTAATCGTTAAGTTTGGGGATTACAAAACCTACCCCCCTTAAAAAGATCTCGACCCGAGATCGCTAACGGTCGACAAACAAGGTTGGGAATTCGCTCTTGAGCCATTCTTCACGCTCCCAGGTGGCTTCATCTTCAGTGTGGTTGCTCCACTGGACCTTGAAGAATTTGATAGTGCGACTTCGAGTCTTGCGTTCCATCTCATCAAGGATGCACACCGGATGTTCTCGGTAAGAGAGGTCTTCATGCAGCACTTCGATTTCAGGATTAGTCTTCATCTCAGGAACTCGATGGCAAGCTTTCAACTGGGATACATGGAAGACATCGTGCATCCGAGATAGCTCCGGAGGTAATTCCAACTGGTATGCCACGGTTCCTCTTTTGGCTAGGATGCGATAAGGTCCAATGTAACGAGGAGCTAGCTTTCCTTTCATTGCAAAGCGGCGGACACCTTTGAATGGGGTGACCTTGAGATACACACTGTCTCCAACTTGAAAGGTAACTTCTCGTCGCTGAAGATCGGCATAGCTTTTCTGCCTGGATTGAGCTTCACGAAGACGTTCACGGATGAGTTGGACTAAGTCTTCTGCTTCTTCGATTGGGTTAGGCCCAAAGAATTGCCTCTCTCCGGTCTCGGACCAATTCAATGGAGTCCTACACTTCCTTCCGTAAAGTACTTCAAAGGGTGCCATACCGAGACTGGATTGATAACTATTGTTATAAGCAAACTCTGCATATGGCAAGCAATCTTCCCAATTGGAACCCAGCGTGAGCGCACACGATCTTAACATGTCTTCAAGGATCTGATTTGTCCGTTCAACTTGACCACTGGTTTGAGGATGAAAAGCAGTACTGAAGGATAGGGAAGTTCCCATAGACTCGTGTAAGCACTTCCAAAATCTGCTGGTGAATTGAGTGCCTCGATCTGAAATGATTCTCTTGGGAACGCCATGGAGACACACGATTCGAGAGATGTACAATCTTGCTAGCTGACTTACCTTGTGGGTTGTCTTCACAGGGATGAAGTGAGCGACTTTGGATAGGCGGTCTACAATTACCCATATTGCATCGTTGCCCTTCGGGGATCTCGGCAGACCTACTACAAAATCCATACCAATCTCTTCCCATTTCCACTCGGGAATAGGGAGTGGCTGAAGTAGTCCTGCTGGTCTCTGGTGTTCGGCCTTCACACGGCGACAGACATCACACTCAGCAACATATTGGGCAATCTCCCGCTTCATTCGGGTCCACCAGAATTGGCGACGTAGATCTTGGTACATCTTGGTACTGCCTGGATGGATGGCTAATGGGGAGTTGTGTGCTTCATGGAGGATTAGGTCCTTCAGTTGCTTATCCTTGGGTACCACAAGTCGTTTTCCAAACCATAATACTCCATCCTTATCTTCCGTGAAACAGGTTGCGGTACCGGCCTTCATCTTTTCCCTGATCTTCTGCATTCCGGCATTCTGAGCTTGAGCCGCCTTAATCTGATCTTCTAAGGATGGCTTCACCTCAAGAGTGGCGAGGGTTCCTTGTTCAACCATTTCCAGGTTCAGCCGCTGGAACTCTTCGTGGAGAGGTGGTTGTTGTTCCTTGACCATGGTGCTGTTGCAGTAAGCTTTCCGACTAAGGGCATCGGCAACAACGTTAGCTTTGCCAGGGGTATAATTCAAACCCAGATCATAATCCTTAATGAGTTCGAGCCATCTTCTTTGGCGAAGGTTTAGATCTGGTTGGGTGAATAGGTACTTCAAGCTCTTATGATCTGAATAAACTTCGCAACGATTACCGATAAGGTAATGTCGCCATATCTTGAGAGCGTGAACCACAGCTGCCAACTCTAGGTCATGAGTGGGGTAATTAGCTTCGTGGGGCCTCAACTGGCGCGAGGCGTAAGCCACCACGCGGCCTTCTTGCATGAGAACACAGCCCAATCCATTTCGGGAAGCATCGCAGTAAACCTCGAAATCCTTATTAACGTCTGGAAGAACAAGCACTGGGGCTGAGGTCAACCTTTCCTTGAGTTCTTGAAAACTCTTTTCACACTTGTCAGACCATATAAACTTGGTTTCTTTCTTCAGCAATTCTGTCATCGGCTTGGCTATGGAAGAGAATCCTTCAATGAACCGACGGTAGTATCCTGCTAGTCCAAGGAAGCTTCGGATTTGGGTAACCGATTTGGGTTGCTTCCACTCTTGTACCGCTTGCACTTTGCTTGGGTCTACCGCGACACCTGCGGCTGAGATCACATGGCCCAAGAACTCCACTTGTTGTTTCCAAAACTCGCACTTGGAGAACTTGGCATACAGACGATGTTCACGAAGCTTGTCGAGCACCCTTCTCAGATGGTCTTCATGTTCTGATTCAGACTTGGAATAGATGAGGATGTCGTCGATAAAGACGACAACAAACTGATCCAGAAACTCCATGAAGACTGAGTTCATGAGTTGTGTAAAAGTGGAAGGGGCATTGGTTAGTCCGAAGGACATGACTGTGTACTCATATAATCCGTATCGGGTAGTGAAGGCTGTCTTGGGAATGTCTTCGGATCTGATCTTTATCTGGTGGTAACCCAATCTGAGGTCGATTTTGGAGAAGACACAGGCTCCGGTCAACTGATCGAATAGATCATCAATCCTAGGAAGAGGGCATTTGTTCTTCACCGTAAGTTCATTCAGTGGACGATAGTCCACGACCATCCTTAAGCTTGAATCTTTCTTTTTCACGAACATGGCTGGACAACCCCACGGCGATGAACTAGGTCGGATAAAACCCTTTTCCTCAAGCTCCTGGAGCTGCTTCTTCATTTCCAATAATTCCTTCGGGAGATATCCGGTAAGGTCGCCTTGACACCGGAGCAGTTCCAGGTGGAAGTTCGATAACGAACTCCACGGCACGGTCAGGGGGCATACCCGGCAACTCTTCGGGGAATACATCTGGGTATTCACACACTACTGGGACAAGCTCGATGCCTTGGTCCTGGTCACTATTCAGAGCGAAAAGGCACCCGGATGGGGACGAGGATACAAATCTCACTTCTTTGCCGGAGTCCGCGGTAAGGGATACTGATCTTTTGGCGCAATCTATCTTGGCTTGGTATTGGGCCAACCAGTTCATACCCAGAATAACATCTAGCCCTGCGGACCCCAAAACTACCATGTTTGCCACAAACGTTTCTCCGCCAATTTCTACTTTAACACCCTCACAAACCAGCTCGGTTTTCATCTCCGAGCCGGGGGTGGCAATAATAAGAGGAGAATGCAGTACTGATGATGGAATATGGTTGTCATGTGCAAACTTGCTTGATATGAATGAATGGGATGCTCCAGAATCAAAAAGAACTGTAGCAGGAGTTGAGTTCACTGAGAGCGTACCCAGCACCACCTCTGGTGCGTCCTGTGCTTCCTCCGCCGTGACGTGGTTGACTCGGCCACGGCCGGGGGCTTGAGACTTAGCTGGAGCTGATCCTTTGGCTTGCTGTCCTCCTCTTGGCTGTCCTTGCGGCAGGTTGGGAGCATATACGTGGCCTGTGCGTGGCTGAGTGCAGCGGTTGGCAAAGTGACCCATGCTTCCGCAGTTGTAGCATCGAACCTTGCTTAAATCAGGCAGGGGGCGTTGCTGTCCTTCCTGAGCACGAGGCTGAGAAGCTGGTCGCTGAGGGCGCGGCGCATAACCTTGGGCC
Organism: Stipa capillata; assembly: GCA_019208055.1. Classification (NCBI taxonomy): domain Eukaryota; kingdom Viridiplantae; phylum Streptophyta; class Magnoliopsida; order Poales; family Poaceae; genus Stipa; species Stipa capillata. The sequence goes on along the minus strand of JAGXJF010001934.1, from coordinate 179,391 downwards.
CTGGATGGATACTGTGCTGCAGGGCGGGGTGGCTGCTGCTGCCATACCCGCGGCCTTTGAGAGCTACTGGCGACAGACTTCTGCGCTTCTCTCTCTCGCTTGCGGTCCTGCTGGAGGACAGACTCCTTCGCTTCAATCTCGATGGCCTTATCTACCAAATGCTGGAAATTCTGCACATCGGCGATAGCTAGCTTGGCCTGCAATTCATTGTTCAGCTTGCGCTTGAATTTCTCCACCCTGTCCTCATCGGTGGAGACTTCTCGCGGCACATAACGGGATAGGTGGTTGAATTCGTGGAGGAACTCTAACACTGACTTTCTGCCCTGTCGGAGATTGTAGAACTCTTCCTTCTTTAAATTCATGACGCCCTTGGGGATATGGGAAGCACGAAAGCCGGTTTGGAACTCGGCCCACGTGACTACATGACCAGGAGCTTGGATGGCCAAGAAGTTCTGCCACCAGTTTGCTGCAGCGCCTTCCAGGTAGTGGGTGGCGAAGTTAACCTTATCTGCTTCGGCGCACTGTGCCAGTTGGAGTTTTCTTTCAATCGTGCAGATCCAGTCATCCGCGTCCATAGGGTCGTCGGATCGATTGAAGGTGGGCGGCTGCGTTCGCTGGAACTCCGCTAGGCCACCTCGAGCCTGACCACCACCGGCGCCTTGATTACGCGCCAGCTGTTCGAGGATTCTATTCTGGGTCATCAGCAGATCTGCAATGCTTGGCTGCTGGGGAGGGGGTGGCACCTCTTCTTCCTCACGGTCACGGCGTCCACGTGCAGCTCCACGGGTTCCGGTAGCCATGCTGCTGAAATCAGAAGACACCGGATGAGATGAAGGAAGCTAGAAAGTTGGAAACTCAAGGGTCTATCCATAAGGGTATAACAAGGCATCCAAGAACATGGCACATAACTTCAGACATACTTCCTCAAGACAAGGGCACCAACAAGGGCAAGGAAAGTTAGGGTTAACACTCGAATTCATTAATATAATCGCCGGAGTTCATACATGGGGCTGCGGTTTAAATCACCCTTATGGTGAAATAAACGTATACAAAATACCAAAATTGCAGCCACAAGTACCCAATTACATGCCTCTCAAAAGATAACTTAGACCTAGGGTTTGGTTCAGTTTACAATCCATAAGAAGGTCTTTAACAACTTGCCACTCGAATCCAATCGGCACTACGACGACTAACTTCTACGACTGGGTACTTCGAATCGTATCCTTCGACCACTCAGTCTACTCTTCGTCAGTTGGCGGGTTGCTGGTGGTGTACCAAACACGCTCCTCGGGGTCCTCTTCCTCTTCTTCTCTTGCAGCAGCTTCATTGGTGGGAACTGAAGCGGCTGGTGTGGAGGTATCTTCTTGTGAGGGCCTTGGAGTGAAGAGCCGAAGGTACTGTCGGGAGGTCATCCTTTTACGTGGCTTGCCTCCGGAACTCTGAGGTTGAGTTGCCTCACCAGGTGGAGTTGGGGTCGGCTCTTGTACTGGAACAAAGGGGCTCTCGCCGCAAGACTCATCTTCATTTGCTACATGATACCTTCGACGCAACTCATAGCGAAGCTTGCGGTTAACTCTTGTTAGTCGTTCCACCTCTTGAGTAGCATTTCCGTAGTCCCGATACAACCTATCGTGCATTACTTCCGCAGAGACAATGTGATTGGCCGTCTCCATCTCAGTCTCATCCTCTTCTTCGTCGTCACTTGGTGCTGGTACCGAAATGCTGGCGCCTCCATCAGTAACCTGGGGAATAAGACGGAAGGGGGAAAATAGGAAGATCTCATCGAAGTGATGTCGTAGGTGGAGAACTGCTTTTCTTGAGGCTTCCAGTCGGGCATCCGCATCACTTGGTCTGGGTGCTGTAAAGGTCTGATCCAGATCCGAAACTCTCACTGTGACCCATCCCATCCAAAAATGAGTCTTCCCGTGAACTTTGTAGGTCTTGGCATGGAAAGCAGGGAGGTCTTCCTGGGGCACGCCAAGGTATTCCAACATTCTCCATAACAGGGTAGCCCATCCTCCTAGTTGATGTGGGTCGGTCACAATGTTATACACCATCCTATACAAGTTTAGAGTTAGAGAGGATAAAGTTAGCCACACAAAGAAAACAAATGCAATAGAGGAGAATTTCAGAACTAAGAGCGATGAGGGTAAGGAATAAAAGCAGTCTACTTATTAATTTTCAACATAGGGTTTACTTTTTTTTAAATAGTTTTGCTGGCCTGTCGACGAGGCGCAGCGGAAACCCTATCTAACGACCACCTGCAATTGGCTTCCTACGGTCAGCTCGGCTCTGATACCAAGCTGTCACGGACCCGGAATTTCATATGATTAGGGGAACGCGAAGTCGCCAAGGACCGAAGGACTCGTCCGCCTGGTGGCACGGTACCTGCGCCGTACATACCGAGGTAGAGCGATCCGACACCCGCCATGTGCGAGCCGGCCGGAAGCGACCAAGTTTCCCAAAACCACATACGATTCCGTAATCCGGTGAAGAATCAGAGTCGTTCCCGAATCCCTACCACGACAAACAAGGTCGGAGGAGCCCGGCAGTTCTACCCACACCCTAACCTAGCCCGGAGGCTAGTGGGTCGCTCGAAAGCCCGGTAGAACACGCCCACACCCTGCCTGGCCGGCACAGCATCTCAGCCAGCGGGTCACTCAACCAACACCTGCTCGACTTAGTAGAACAAGGTACGGCTTCGACTCTTCACGGCATACCCAAAACGCTTCATATCATACACGCATTGCGTAAGGGCAGCCTGGAATTAACAACTCGGATATCATAACAAAGCTCTACAAATACGATATTAATATTAACTGCCCACGATGGGACAACACCTTACATTATCCAGTCCTAACTGAAAGCATATCCGAGTACGGAGAAGTTAAACGACAGCGGAAACAAGTGGATGAGTCCCACAGCGGCTTAGCGACCGCTGAGCAAAAGCTACAACTATCCCAACAATCGAACACAACCGAGGAAACACACGTTCAGGCATCATCAAAATAATCTTCGACCACCGGCTCACCTGCAAGCTCTAGGAATAACCTAGGTGAGTACGAACGTACTCGCAAGACTTATTCGTGCTTGATTAAATGTCCTACTCATGCTAGTGCAACAACAATTAAACATGGATGCTTCTCAGAGTAACAATATACAAGTTAAGAACATAACATTAATAAGGTGAAGTAAAGACAGACTAAATAACAGATTAACTCAGGGCATAACATATCACAGCTAATTTACCTCGAGATCAAGTTATCGAATCCAAATCCATTTGGGGCAACCCATGAGTTCAATCCAAATCAATCCATCAAACATCATCCAATTCGATTAGGGCAGCCCCTAACTCCAATCCAAATTAATCCAATCCTCAAAGGTTCATTTTAATCTCTCGAACTACTACCGACAACCCAACCCCTGCAGGCATAGTGAGTGCATAACAGTTTGGAGGTAGCGAGCCTCACAAAGTGCATGCCTACCCCCAACTATCCTCAGTGTTGGTTCTCGCTAGCGTCCACGTGTGATAAGGGATGGTGACACTCTGGAAAATAGGGTTGGTATGGCGACAAAACCTTCATACACCTGGGTCGCCGTCATGCATCAATTCACACCAACCGTACCCATTGTGCACGCCCTCGGCTCTCCCAACTCACTTAACAATTTAGTTGAAGAGCTATAAGATGTTCTCGACGTAAGACACATCCTACACATGCTAGTGTACGCACCTTGCAACGATTCAACGATAACAATCATACACATAGCACATATAACAGGGCATACACGAGAGTACGGAAGGTAAAGTGCAACAAGCTCTGCTTGCCTGATTCGGTTTGTTCCTGTTCTTGCGTCTGCTCGTGAGCCTGGAGGTCTCCTTCGTCGTATTCTAGTGCAAGCAAATGGAATATCGCAGATAAGCAACAATGCAATCAATGAATCCAGCATGTATGCATGAGTGGGAATGCAAGGGTGGTATTGTTTAACAATATATTGACATTAGGGTTGATTGGTTGTCCTAAGCTATATGCATGCTCAGATTCATGAGATTACGAATTAGGGTTTTAGAGGTAATCACTTATGGTGAAGTGGCAATGAACATACATGTTAATAATTGTTTAATATTCTGAACTAATTGACTAGCGCAACTGAAATCGAAGTTACGATCAATTAGTATGCACTTGTTGAGTTAGGGTTTACGGGGTTCGACGAATAAAGGGGCTAATACCTAAGACCTATCATGCATGTATTCTTACTGGGATTTCAGTGGTTACATATCGTAGTATATCTCACAAGGATTCCAGAAAGGTATAATTTGTCGAGATTGGAGTTATGATGATGAAACTAGGGTTCACGGATCCTCGACACTAACTAATCTTCTACCCCAGATAATATACTGTGCATGTATCCAAACTTCATTTTTGTTTCAGCCATCTTGTAGAGTTTTTCATGAGGTTTCCAAATATATAAAAATATTTCAATTTGGAGTTGTGGTTTAAAAGTTATGGCCATTTGAATTTTAGTGCAAAATCTGCCCTAACAAACCCTAAACCTAATTGCTAAGTCTACCCGAAGCTACCCCGATCCATTTGCAAATCCTAAACGCACCCGAGATTTCACCCGAGAACTCAGCCCACTAAACCACGTCAGCAGGGCCGGGGTCCACTTGTCACCGGGTCAGTCGCTCGGGAACGAATCAAACGACGCCACGCGTCGGGTCCCTCTCTCTCTCTCTCACCCCTCCGCTCTCTCTCACTCGGGGACCGGCCGGAGCCGAGGTCCAGACGGCGGCGAGGTCACCGGAGACTCGCCGGAAAACGGCTCGGGTACACGGTTCTAGTCGGGACAACGGGCAAAACGACCGGGAGCTCACCGTGGAGGCTATGCGCGCAACCGATGTTCTTGGGGGAGGCTGGAGGAGGCTGGCGCCGGTGAAGATGGTCGGAGTGGTTCGGGTCACCGGCGTCGGGGGTGTTCCGGTCGGAGATCTGCGAAAATAAGCGCACCGAGAGGTTCAGGAGGATGAATGGAGGCTCTGGAGCAAGAAGGTGGAACGGGAGAGGGACCAGAGCGTTGGGGAGTGCTCGTCGGGTGTAGGGCGCCGGACTTGAAGACGACGCAGGCGGCTGTAGCTGCCTGGGCTCGGGCCTGCAGGAAGGAGTGGAGGGAGAGGTGAAGAAGGTTAAGGGGATACGCTGGGGAAGAAAATTGGTTGCTATGGCTCACTGGATCTCGAGGAATTGCTCACCGGAGTTGAGCTCGGAGGTGGCCGGCGCTGGGGAAGATGAGGAATTAGGGCACCGGGGGAGGAGAGCGGTTCTAGGGTTTGGCGGAGAGGGAGAAGGGGAGAAGGGAAGTTGTCGGGAGGCCCTTTTTATGGGGCGGCGGGGCTTCAGACCGAGGGCGCCGGGGGTGGAGCACCGCCCACGCCGGCGAACGGGCGTCGGGGACGTGGCCGACGCGCCCCGACAGGTGGGCCCCGGGAGCGGCACAGAGAGGGGGAAGAGACTGACGGAGGGGGCCCGGTGGCAGTGGGAGGAGGCGCGCGCGCGGGAGGGCCGAGCGGGCTGAGGTAGCTGGGCCGACCGAGGGGAGGTTCCGGCCCAGAGGGAGTTAGGGTTCTTTTTGATTTTTTTTCTTTTTTATATTTTCCAGTTTTATTCCCCACGACATTTTATGTACAATTTCTTCTCCAATTAACTTGAAATTTTTACAGAAGCTTCATAATATTATTTGGGAGCTGTTGGGGGAGTTTGAATCCATTTGGGGAAGATTTGAATGGGTGTCCAGTTCAAATTGGAATTAGGGTTCGAATTAGGGTTTACACTGCGACTAGAATTTAAATTTTCCCAAAATTCATGAAAATTGACAAGGGGCTAGGGTTTTCACTTTCCAAGCTATTTGTGAAGTTTGGGGAGGTTTGGACTCATTAAGGTTGTTCTATCGACGAACCCTAATTTTGGCACCGTTAGGGTTTTAGGGTTAGGGACGGAGATTCTTTGAAGGGTTCGATGATTTCCACCACCCTTAACGACGATTTTGTTACTTCGAATACTTCAAATAAATTGATTGGTGTTTGTATGAATTTCCACCGAGGATGAGATATTAACATATTCTATAAATTACAGTTATACCCTTTTCGAGTTTAAATGAGGTAGTGCGGGGTGATGCCATGTATGCATGAATGCTTAATCGTTAAGTTTGGGGATTACAACACACATCTCAAAATGTGAAAGTAAAAGTTTTTGTAATTGCATTGCTCCTATAGTGATAAGTTTAGTTAATGCCTCTTGGAATCCTATTCTTAAATGAATAATGGTTGCAGTGCAAATTTGAACTTATACATGGTGGCAACACCAACTTTCATCATCTTTGGTAATTAGGTGTTTATTGGTTTCTCCTTCCTTGATAACAAGAAACATTCTAGTCTAAATGTCTACAATCAAGTTGCTTTTATGGTTTGAACCATATCCAAATGATTGCTTTGAATGATTTCGTGTTCCCTCGTTGGATGTGGAACCTAAGGATCCCCTAGTTTTGATCTATCTAAATCTTATCCCATGCTTAATTCATTTATACCACATGGTCCCTTGTAATCTTAACCCCAGATACTCCGAATGTTTTCCTGGATTCTCCAGACCCATAGACAGAGAGATGGCCTTTTTACTTCCAAAGGCCAGAGTATTCCCTAGATAATCCGGACAGTGTTCCAAACTTATATGACCGGATACTCTGATTTTGCCTCGGAGTCTCGGGTCAGCCTTTCTAAAGAGTAGTCCATCCTAGAGTTGGGGCTCAGATATCCTGGGTGCTTCTATTTGTGTTTGCAGTCTAATACTCCAGAGATATGCTCGAATACTCCGACTGTTCAAAAATCCTGTTAAGTGATAGCTTGGGATTCCTCTTTTTCTCTCTCCCTCCCAAAACATCCACGTCCCTCATCTTCTCCTCTCATGACTCCAAATTGTCGACGCCACTATAAGAACCTCTAAAGGACCAATGATGGCATCTAGAAGGGGAGGTGAATAGACTAATCAAAAAATCAACCTGATAAAATTAGCATACCTAAGCATACTAGTAAGACAACAAGTAAACTAAGCAACCACACAACAAAATATAGCGCGAGAGAGATGAAGGATTGCAAACGAGGGTGGCACAGTGATTTGTTGTCAAAGTTCAAGCGTTTGGCGAGGCTCTAAGTCTCTGTTGAACAAGCATGACCCTAAGATGGAAGCCCCTTCTCTTCTTGGTAGCTCTTTCCTTGCGGTAGGCGAACTAAAACCTTCAAAAACCTCTCGACTTACCCACAAGCTTGAAGACTCTCGAGTGATGCCTAACCATCTAAGAGGCATCAACCTCTAAGAGTAAGAAGAACTTGGTCTCATCTTGGAGGTAATGCCTTGCTAGAATGCTCAATGAAATCCACTCTAAATACACAAGATTTCTTCCTCTCAAAGTTTCACACAAGAAGGCAAGAGAGAAGAGACCAATGGTGCAACACTGGATTTGTGATGCATAGGATTGCCTCCACCCAAGGCGGTAGTGGCTTATATAGGCTGCCCTAAAAAATATAGCTATTACTCACAAAGAAACCTCACCCAAAGGTTTTGGGGTTGAAAAACAACAACTAGTTTGGGAGGAAAGCATTGCTTGGGGTGCAGGTCGGACATACTGAACAATTCAAAAACTTAGGAAAACACAAGACCCGAAGGGTCCAGATTGAAGCAACTCGGAGGTTCCGAATGGAAACAACACTTGTGACCCAAAATAGAAATTGACTTGGAGGTTCCAAGAGATCCTCACTCGGAGTTTCCGGACAGGCAAACATAGATCCAAGTTGGTTTCCTGAGAAGTCGTGGACCGTGAAAGTCCAGACGAAAGAAAGCACTGGGATGGAGGCTAAGTCCTGGCTAGGAGGTTCTGGATGAACATCCCTCAGAAAGTCCGAATGAAGCTAGCGCTTCGGTACAAAAGCTTAGTTGCCACTTGGAGTGTCCAGACAAACCTCACTTGGAAGTTTCAGTCAACATGAAACACTATACAAAGCTACTGAGTGAACTTACAAATATTATGGATGACCTTCACTCGGAAGTTCAGGACAACATGAAACACTCTGGACAATGCTACTGTGTGAACTTTGGACAGCTTGAATGACCTTCACTCGAAAGGTCTAGGCAGCAAAAACTCAACTAGACAGAAGTTCTGAAAAGTTTTGGATACTCCGGACAATCCTCACTTCTGTTAACGCACATTATTTATGATATTTGATCCCCCAAAATCCCGATAAAGGCAAGGTATGACATGAATAACGGTTGAATTTACTTTCTTTTTTGCTAATGTCTATTCTAGTGTTGTGGATATGCAAAGTCTTGAAAACAGGTGAAAAGAGGATAAATGAGGTTGAATTTCTAGAGAGCATACTGTTTGTAAAATTTCAGATCAATAGCAACCAAAAAGTTGAGATGGCCGACCGACCCTACCAGCCAGGTCGGCCGACACTCCAACAGGTCGGCCGACCTACCCGATCCTTCTCTGCTGGAACCTTATCTACCTTCCTTCTTATCTTGTTCTCCAATCCATAGCAAAGAATAATCTCCCATTCGATGAAGTGAACCTGCATGTTCCTTAGTGGATACGATACCCTGTAATACTCCAAGGTGAAGTGCTACAATAGCTTTTTCGTATGCTTGTAGACATGCAAAATCTATAGTCCATAAGAATAGCAAAAAAGAATTACTAGCACCGTTGCTGGGGAAGGCATTCGTTTCTTCATCGAACTCGTTTTGTGCTACTGCTTCCCTTTTCTTTATCTCACAATAAATACACAAGATATCCTACTTTTTGCCTTCTCGGCACCCAAGGCTCTTAATGTAGAGCCACAACATTCTTCTTTTCAAGTGATGGAAGATTTCGAGCTCCATCTGATCTAATCACCATGATCCAGCAACAAAAGTTTTTTGAAGAACCCTCCGAAAACCCTTACACTCATATGATCGTCTTTTTGGAACAATGTGCTACAGTTAGCATGAAAGGTGTTCTGCCTAAAGCAATGAGATGGAAATTATTTCCCTTCTCGCTCTCGCACATTGCTAGAAGATGGTATTATACTGTGGTTAAGGACTTGAATGGAAACTAGGTATTTTTTCCCATGAGTACAGTCCAAGAATTCCGTTCCAAAATCATAAACTTCGAGCAAAAGCCACAGGAACCCTCAGAAAGGTTTGGAATAGACTTAAGGAATTTAGTTGATACCGAACCAGAAATAGGAATCCCTGATGCGACCATCATGCAAACTTTCTACATGCTTCTCTCTCGAGAATACAAGCTAAACGTTGAAGCCTCAGCTGGAGGATCATTCATTGATAAAACCATTAGTGAGTGTAAAATAATTTTGGATAAGATCACGTACAATGAGAAATCATGAACAATTCATAAAAGTAAACTCATTGAAGAAACCCCCAAAATCCAACATGAATCCATGATTGCAAATTCTTCACTCAAAAACTAGAAGATGTTCCCTCTAAACTAATCAAGAGGAAAATGAAGATCTAGACTCAGATGTACCCTGATAGATTTTGGTCCTGATCCAATAGGAATGAGGCGAGCCCTTCAATGTGTCTGTCCTTCGGAACCGACTCCTATCAAACTTGGCCCTGGTAAACATTCTTGTCAATCTGAACAAAAACCAAGAAGGAGCCCTCAAGAAGAGTTGGATGCTATTTAAAACTTAAATTCTTTATCTATGCTTGACCAGGAGCTTTGTAGCTAGGTTTCCAAACCTCTTGAATCACATCATAAACAAATCTCTAAAATTGGGATCAAGCACAACTCAAACCTCAACCCTCCGCTCATCTCTTGTAGAATAAATGGAAAGAAGCTCCGACATGCTCTTTGTGATCTAAGAGTAGAAGTTAGTGATCTGCTAGCTCATTTGTTACCAAAGTATTTCCCTGAAAGTCCATCCTTAGAAAAAACTTTAAAATTTCTCTTTTTTAGCTGATGACACTCCACGAACCCCTCAAGGTATTCACAAGGAAGTTCCCATCACTTTAGGAAGACCTCCGACCCTAGTTCCAACTTGTGATCTTAGGAAGACCTTTCCTCAAATTTGTCAAAACAGTAGTCGACTTAGGAAAGTGGCCTCTAAAAATGGAGTTAGGACAAGAGACGGTCGAATTTTAATTCCTCAGTGCTTTGAGAGGCCCCTTTGAGCCTGATGATGAAGAGGAGTGTGAAGAGACTGTGTTCTCAACCATGTTCCATCACCCATCCAAAACTCTTGAAGATTTATTGGAAGAAGTCGAAGAGGATGGCGAGGGTGCACCCTATGATGAGCTAGACGAAGAAGATCTTGAAACTGATAAAATCCAGGACAATATACACCCTAAAGCTGAGCTAAAACCACTTCCACCAGGACTCTGTTATGCTTTCCTTGAAGAAAATGAGACTTATCCTATCATAATGAATGCAAATCTGTCTAAACAGGAAGCCGACAAACTCTTGGACCACCTAAGAAAATATAGAAGCATAATAGGTTACTCCATTTGTGATTTGAAAGGTATAAGCGCAAGTCTTTGCACACACCAGATCCCCATGGAAACTGATCACAAGCCAGTAGTAGAACATCAATGCCAGTAGTAAAAAAGGAAGTACTCAAATTGTTTCATGTCAGCATCATCTACCCTATCTCAGATAGTGAGTAGGTAAGCCCTGTCCAATGTGTCCCAAAGAAGGGAGGAATGACGGTTATCCCTAACAAAAAGAATGAACTTATACCTCAAAGAACCATCATGGGTTGGAGAATGTGTATAGACTATCAAAAACTCAATAAAGCCACCCATAAGGACCATTTCCCTCTTCCCTTCATTGATGAAATGCTCGAAAGACTAGCTAAGCATACTTATTTCTGCTATCTTGATGGGTAGTCAGGATATTTATAAATCCCTATCCACCCTGATGATCAGCACAAGACCACTTTCACTTGTCCCTATGGAACCTTTGCCTATCGTCGTATGACTTTTGGCCTCTACAATGCACCTGCATCCTTTCAGCCATGCATAATTGCCATATTTTTTGACCTGATTGATAGCATCATAGAAGTTTTCACGGATGAATTATCTGTCTATGGAAAAACCTTTGACTCCTACCCAGGGAATCTTAGTAAGGGCTCCAAAGATGTAGTGAAGTTGATCTAGTTCTAAGTTGGGAAAAATTCCACTTCATGGTTAGAGAAGAAGTCATGTAGGGCACATCATTTTCGAAAGAGTCATTGAGGTTGATAAAGCCAAAATCCAAGTAATTAAAAACTTACACCACTACTTAGAGGCTGTTTGGTTGGGTTGTGGCTGTTGACAAAGCTGATGTGGCTATGGGAAAGTGAACATATGGCTTTTGGTTGATCCAAACCATCTCTAGCATTTTGGAAAATGAGCACTAAAGCTTCAGCACATTGCAAAAAGCTGGCAGAAGGCAGCTTATCCAAACAGCTGAATTTGCACTGCAAAGCCCACAGCTACCGTTTATCTTTGATAAAGACTGTATGGAAGCCTTCTTAAAATTAAAAGAAGCACTAATATCAGCCCCAATAATCCAACCTCCCGGTTGGAACCTATCTTTTGAGGTGACGTGTGCCGCGAGTGATTTCGCTGTAGGAGCTGTCCTTGGGAAAAGAAACTCCATGCCATCTACTATGTGAACAAAACACTTAATGATCTCTTTTCTTTTCCCAAGGACAGCTCCTACGGTGATATCACTCGCATCACACATCACCTCGAAAGGTAGGTTCCAATCAGGAGGTTGGATTATCGGGGCTGATATTAGTGCTTCTTTTAATTTTAAGAAGGCTTGCATACAATCTTTATCAAAGTTTCACACAAGAAGGCAAGAGAGAAGAGAGCAGTGGTGAAGCACTGGATTTGGGACACAAAGGATTGCCTCCACCCAGTGTGGGTGGTGGCTTATATAGGCTGCCCTAAAAAATTTACCCGTTACTCAAAAAGAAAACTCGCCCGAAGGTTCCAAACAACCTCCTTCGGAGGTTCCAGGGTTCAAACACAATGGCTAGTTTGGGAGGAAAACACTGCTTAGGGGGTACAGTTCGGACATGCCAAACAGTTCAAAACCTCAAGAAAATCCAAACACAAAGGTTTCGAATGAAAACAACTTAGAGGTTCCGTACGAAAAGAACCCTTCTATCCTAAAAAACAAATTGACTTGGAGGTTCCTCTAGATCCCACTCGGAGGTTACAGACAGGCAAAACCAGAGCCAACTTGGTTTCCTTGGAAGTGCCAAACCGTGAAGAAGATCCAGACAAAAGAAAGCACTAGGATGGAGGCTAAGTCCTGGCTCGGAGGTTTTGGACAATCTTTCCTCGAAAGGTTCGGATGAAGCCAAAGCTTCGGTATAGAAGCTTTATCGCCACTGGGAGTATCCAGGAAGGCCTCACTCAGAATTTCTAGACAACATGAAACACTTAGCATGCTGTAACCTACTCTCACACATACTCGAACATTCTAGCTGACTATTCTAGACATTCTGGATAACCAATGAAGTTTGGTGTAAAGAGTTTTCCAAATACGTTTACAAAGGATTTCTCTTGAGGACTTAGCAAATTTTCTCCTTCCATGCTATTGAGTTGCTCCCACAATTTATAGTACAATTATACTATACTCAATATGATCATTTGATCATTAAAGGACTCCTTAACCTTCTTAATTCCATGCCGTCTCTTTTTCAATCTTTTTAGGGGTCATCAATGCCTGTTCTAACTTACCTTGGGGATTAAATACCTAATTAACATCTTGGTGAACATATAATCCCCTAACCATTTTGTCATTAATCATCAAAACCAACTTAGGGGGACCAAGGTGCACTTTCACCATCCGACCGCTGCCACTCGCCATTGATGACCTCTCCTCACCGGCCCCTCGTCCGTGCCCCCTCCTCCGACCCAAAATCAAGTGGATCTCTTCTCCACCATTGTTGAGGAGGATAGCATGAAGCTGGGTTCCCCCGGGCGCGAATCCTTCAGATGCTCCGGGTATGAGTGATCTTCCTCAATCTCCTGCATCTACTCCATCTACATTTGGTGTTGATTCGAGTAGATCCAAGATCTAGAGTAGATCTAGCCTCAAATAGTTATTAGGGTAAGGGAGCAAAGTGTATTTCAGATATTACGAGTTCTGTCTAGATACTTTGGCCCGTCAGACAATTTAGATTCAGCCCGATACTCTGGACAGACATTTTGACAGTGAACTCTAAAACCTCTTCGCCTCTAGCTCTAACATCTTCCTCTCAGATCATGTATGTATCTATTCTCTCACCTATCCTTGCACAGGACCTATGAATGTTCAAGAACATGGGACTTCAACTCAAGTGAGGACCATTGAACCACAAGAGAAGGAGGAAGAAGAAGGGTGTGCTGAGGAGATAGAGAAACATCCAATGGTGACAATGTTCCTGATGACGAATAGTAGACAACTACTGTATATGACGACCATATCCATATACAAATACACCACGATTAAGGAGTACCCTACTTACCCAGGAAGGATTGTACCATAGAGAAGGACTCTACGTCGATAAGGAAACCACCCGTAGGTATCCGGGACTTCTTAAACTAGGCAGTCAATCCTGACGCAATCCTGACGTTTAAGGAAGGTGGAATCCTGCTCGAGGATGAGTCCATATCCCCTACGATATGGTATACCCTCTATATAAGGATCCCGAAAGCCTTGGAGAAGACAGGTTAAGGAAGTTAGCAAGTTCACAAGGTTCTGAAGCCTTAGAAGATCAATCGACTTCTGGGCAAATAGAAGAGAAGAATTGTCTCGACAACCACTTCCAACTAGTTGTAGATCCCATCTAGGACTAGACACCCCATCTTGTACTCTGACTTGAGATCTATACATACCAACATGACATAGGGTTATTATCCTAAGGGAGGCTTGAACCTGTATAAACCCTTCTCACTGGTGGATAGATTTGTGGGTCAGCTTACTCGGAACGATCTCCCTATCTCCGTTCTCTCTCCTCTATGTATTACGTAAGATCGGCGGTTGTCCAATCATTGATAGATGGCACCCACCGTGGGGCTCACGTCTGTTGATTCCAACAAATCACCATTAGCAACTTTGCCACAAGCAGTGGCACGAGCTGGCTTCTCAGACGAGGGGTTCTACGACAACTTCACCCCTCGAACTGATTAAGAGCCAGGACAAGACCGAGTCGACCTCGGCAATCTCTCACATGACAACAAGTCCGACAACGACGTAAATCAGTTTATGGACGAGTATGCTAGGGCTTACGGGATTGATCTACAATCCCAAGATTATCAGAGTGATCACGCGGACAGTGCAAGTCCCATGTCAGGATTATTGAAAGAGCATCTAGGCCCCTAAATGGTTTTGATGGTTAATGGCAACTCAACTGGGATCTAACAGTTACCTTGAGTGTTAACAGGAAAGTTAGGTTCCAGGAAGAATGATTCATCCAGGAAGGATGACCACCAAAAAAGTACAAGGATGGTTACTCAGGTCAAGGAGATGGCTGTGCTAGGTAGCTGTGCCACAGCTGTGATGAAGCCGGTGCTGAGCAAGGAGTTGCTAGCAAGGTGATGGTTGCTTGAAGATGTCAAGAACCCTGACTACAGTTGGTGGAAGCTGAAGCCTAGATTTGCTAGTTTCCTTGAGTCCTTAGGTAACACCTGTACTATCAAGAGGGATGAAGCTGCAAGCTCATTTGGAAGTTCTTATGCTCAATGCTCAGAGTGTTGGACAGTGGCACTGATGCCTTGAGGTCAGTGGCCCTGTAACAACAGTTTTGCACAAGTGTGAAACTGGGTTGTGCTAGTACACTGCTGTGCTAGCTTCCTAAAACCCTAGAGCCATAGTTACCTGTGTGGCACAGCTGTGTCACAGGTGAACAACCGCTCTATGACTCAGGTACACCTCTGTGCCAGGGGAGAGCTTGAAAATGCTAAGGGAACTGCACTGCAATGGTTTGTCTGCTGGTCAGAAAATTTGGAGGTTCTCTCCTTATTAGGCATCAGAGTTTGTTGTGTGCGCTGAGGGCATGTAATGTGCCAAGGCCGGGCTGAGTAGGGAGTCTACGTCAGTTAGGGTTTCACCTGTGTCAGCCACCGGTGACACAGGTGTCGGTCTGCCTGAAGCCTTGTTACCGTTGTGCGTTGTGGTTAACTGTGTCACCGGTGCCTGTCACAGGTGACTCACTTAATCCTACGTGGCATGAGTGTAACGGTCAGGTGTCTGTGGACCCTATATATAGGGGACCAGAGGAGGTCTTGGACCTCAACCTTTGCAAACCTTTGTTTGTCTTTCAACCTTAGCGAACCTCTCCTCCAGAACAGAACCAAACCTTCATGTGAGCGTGTCCAAGTTTCTGTCCTGGAGAGTTAGAGCTTTGAGCAAGAGCAATTGGTTCCTCCAAGTGATTGTTGCAGCAGATTCTGTTACTCTTGGAGTGTCTACTCCTAGACAGGTGTAGGAGTCGCCGGTGATCACCCAAGCTTGTGTGGGTTGGCCCGGACGTTTGTGAAGGGTGATCTGAAGTCTACCTGCTGCAAGCAAAAGGACTTCCACAAGCAAAAGAAGAGACCTGAAGATTCAGGTACTCGGAGAACAAGCACGTTTCAGTGCTGGCTATCTCTTAGGAGTAGCTTCTCCAACGGAGACGTACCTCTCTGAAAAGAGTGGGAACTTCGGTGAAAAATCACGTGTCTCTCTGTGTGTTTACATTCTGTACTCACTTGCTTATTTCCCTGCATGCTTGTGTAACTCTCTGATATAGATATCTGATCTAGCTATAATCTTTACTCGATACCTATGTTATCTAGCTATGTCACAGTTGTTCTTTAGCTTATCTGTTATCTGTGCTAGCTACCTGTTTCATAGTCATATTTTATATCAGCCTGTTTAGAGTTTTCTTTCACCTGTGTTAGCTATCTGTGTGACAGCTACGTGTTAATCTTCATATCATTTGCTGACTGAGTATTCTATCTATTACACAGCTAGCTGAACCTCTTTACCTGTTAAGGCTTATACTTGTTTAAATCAAGTAAGTTAATTTAAATTTGGCTAGCCTCCTATTCGCACCCCCTCTAGTCGGCTCCTGTGATCCTTTCAATTGGTATTAGAGCGGGTTGCTCTTTGAATTGGCTTAGTAGCCAGAGTTAAAGGATGTCGGGCTATGAGGGTAAAATTTAAGTTTTTGATGGATCTAACTATGCCTTCAGGAAAAGAAAGATGCAAATGCGTCTTATCGCAATTGATCCAAATGTTTGGGAGGTTGTCAATTCAGGTTACAGGTTGGAGGACACCATAATGCCAAGCAACAATGACAAGAGAAACATCCAAAATAATGCAAGGGCTGCCACAGCTATATTCATGGGTCTCCAAGAACATGATTTCAACAGGGTCAGCACCATGGACTCAGCCAAGGAAATCTGGGACACCTTGAAGCAAATCTATGAGGGCAGCAACACTCTGAAGAAGTCTAAGAGAAGCTTGCTGGAATCAAAGCTTGAGAGGTTTGAGTATGAACATGGTGAAGACATAAACTCCTTGTTCTCAAGACTCACCATCATCACCCATCAGCTGAGAGCTCTTGGATCAAACAGAGTAGATGATGAGGATGTCATCAAGAAGTTTCTGTCTGTGCTGCCAAAGCCCTACAGAACTCTTGTGCTGATGTTGAAGGAGAAGGATGGTTTTGATCAGATGAAGCCCACTAAAGTGTTTGGGAGAATACTAACACATGAGATGGAGATCAAGCAGGAGAGCAAGCACAGCCCATCCTTCTCACTCAAGAAGAACATTGCTTTGAAGACCACTGCCTTAGCTTCACAACCAGAGGGTGATAGTAGTGAAGACCTTGATGAGGAGATCACAAGTGGAGAAGAAAATGAACTGAACCTCCTTACAAGGAACTTTGAAAAGTTCTACAGAAAGAAGAAGCAATTCGGCTCAAGTGACAAGTTTAAGGGAAAGAAGCTGTTTAAGGACAACAAGTGCTTTGAGTGTGGAAAAGAACGTCACTTTGCTGCTGACTGTCCAACCAAGAAGAAGGACAACAACAAGTACAAAAAGAAGAAAGACTACCATGGCAAGAAGAAGACCTTCAACAACAAGCATCCAACC
Organism: Stipa capillata; assembly: GCA_019208055.1. Classification (NCBI taxonomy): domain Eukaryota; kingdom Viridiplantae; phylum Streptophyta; class Magnoliopsida; order Poales; family Poaceae; genus Stipa; species Stipa capillata. The sequence goes on along the minus strand of JAGXJF010001934.1, from coordinate 162,234 downwards.
TACGCCAAGAACAAAGCTATTGCAAGAGCTTATGTTGGTCAAGCTTGGGCGTCTGATGATTCAGGATCAGAGGAAGAATCTGAAGATGAAGGTGAAGTTGCTGGGATTGCCATCAGCATGACTAATGTGTCCAGCTGTGACACAGCCAAGTCACATAGCTCCAAGATCAACGTCAAGGCTGATCAGTCATCATCCATCTCTGCTCCTATGTGCCTTATGGCAAAAGGATCAAATGTACTTACTAAAGATGACTTTACTGATTATGCTGAACTAATGGGTATTTTGGAAAGAACAGATAAGGCCTATGAGAAGGAGAGAAAGGAGAACATATCCCTAAGGGATAATCTTAGAGAGCTCAGGGAGACCTGTGATGAGGTCATAGACGACAGGGAAAATCTCAGGCTTGATCATAAGAACCTGGAGATTGCTCATGACAAGCTTAAGCTAGCTCATGAGATTCTTCTCAAGAAGCATGAGGAGCTGAAGGCAAAGTATGCCAAGTGCATTGATGGTACTAGCACTCATAACTCTTCTGTTACTTTTGATATTACACCTTTGGCTGCTCCTGCTACTGTTGAAACATGCTTAAATTGTACTACTCGCATAAATGTTTTAACTTCCACAGGTGTTGTGACAGATAACTCTAATGAGGCTTCAACCTCTATTGCAACTAACTCTGTGGATGCAGCTGAGCATAACAAGCTCAAGGAGGAGCTTGAAGAGATTAAGAGGCTTATGAGGAAAGGTCTTTGCACTGCCAACATTGGCATGCAAAACTATCAGATGATTAGAGCTGAAATGCTTAGGAAAAACAATGGCCTGAAGGGCCTTGGTTACATTCCTGTCTTGAATGAAGATAAACTGCCTGCTGTGACTAACACATTGTCTAAGAAAAATCTTGCAGCTAACTTTGTGAGACAGGCAGGTATAAGTGATAACAACTTTGTTGGTCATAAGCAGAAAAACAGGAATGCTGTGAACATTCCATCTAATCCATCTTATGTTCTGCAAAAGGATAGGAGAGGCAAGACAGTGGCCAAATATGTTGGTCTCAAGCAACTGAGAAAATGGTCACCTGCCATCTGGGTACCTAAGACTATTGTTGCCTGTGTCACTGGTACCTCACACAGCTGTGGGACTACAAGTGTCACAAGTGGCTTGCATAGTTCACTAACTCTTATGCCTAAGGTTGCAGGTGATAATCAGCCAAAGAGGATTCATGTTATATCATCCATAGCTAAGGCTATGATCTCTAGGAAACAAACTTGCTAATCCTATTACTGCTGTCTCTGCTTATGATAAAGCTACTAAGGGAACCAAACTAGTTTGGGTCCCTAAGTTTCATAACTAAACTTGCAGGACACTGTCTCCAGTGGAACTGATTGGATTGTGGACAGTGGATGTACACAACATATGACTGGAGGCAGAGAGGAGTTTGTAGAGATCACCAATGAGAATCTGCCCAGCAAACATGTGATCTATGCAGACAACTCCAAGGGAAAAGGTAAATGGCATTGGTAAAGTTGCCATATCTGAACATCACTCCTTATCAAATGTTATGCTTGTGGATCAGATAGGCTATAGTCTAATGTCTGTGTCACAGCTGTGTGACACAGGTATGAAAGTCACTTTCTATCCTGATGAGGTTATAGCCTCTAAATTATCTGATGATTCACAAGTGTTCAAAGGATGCAGGTCTGGAAAATTGTATATTGTGAATTTCAATGAACAGCCTGCTGCAGCTCCATGGTGCCTCATGGCCAAGACCGGTGTTGGCTGGCTGTGGCACAGGCGGCTAGGACATGTGGGAATGAAGCTTCTCAACAAGCTGAGCAAACATGACTATGTCATAGGCTTGGAGAAGGTGAAGTTTGAGAAGGACAAGCCCTGCAGTTCATGTCAAGCCGGCAAACAAGTTGGAGCTGCCCATCGTCCCAAGACCATCATGACCACCACCACTCCTTTTGAGCTCATACACATTGACCTCTTTGGTCCTACAACATATGAGAGCTTGGGAGGTAACAAGTATGGCTTTGTTATTGTAGATGATTTTTCTCGCTATACTTGGGTGTTCTTTTTGAAGGAGAAGACACAGGTCTACAAGAAATTCAAGCATCTCATAGTCAGAGTGCAAAATGAGTGGAAGGTGAATCTAGTCAAAGTCAGAAGTGATAATGGGAGTGAATTCAAGAATTCCAAGGTGGAGGCATTTCTGGACAAGCATGGAATCAAGCATGAGTTCTCAAGTCCATATACTCCACAGTAGAATGGAGTAGTGTCACGGACCCAGGAATCTCATATGATTAGGGGAACGAATGGTCGCCAAGGGCCGAAGGACCAGTCGACCTGGTGGCACGGTACCTGCGCCGTACTCACCGAGGCGGAGTGATCCGACACCTGACCAACGCAAGCCAGCCGGAAGCGACTAAACTTCCCAGAACCACATACGATTCCCTGATCCGGTGAAGGTTTAGAGTCGTTCCCGGATTCTACCACGCAAAGCAAGGTCGGAGGAGCCCGGCGATTCTACCCACACCCTAACCTAGCTCGGAAGCTAGTGGGTCGCTCGAAAGCCCGGTAGAATACACCCACACCCTGCCTGGCCGGCACAGCATCTCAGCCAGCGGGTCACTCAACCGATTCCTGCTCGACATAGTAAAAAAAAGGGGAACAGCCGTAACCCTTCACGGCATACCCATACACTTCATATCATACACACATTGCATATGGGCAGCCCGAATAACAAATTAGATATCACAACAAAGCACTACGATACGATAATACTACTAACTGTCCATGTCGGACTATAAGATTACATCAGTCGGTCATAACCGGAAACATATCCGAGTACGGAGTAATTAAACAACAGCGGAAGAAAAGTGAATGAGTTGAATGAGTCCCACAGCGGCGCATTGACCGCTGACCAAAAGCCACAACAATCCCTGAGTCGAATAGCTAACCAAGGAAAACCAGTAGCTAAACATCACCGAAGTAGTCCTCGACCACTGGCTCACCTGCAATGATCTAGGAATATCCTAGGTGAGTACGAAAGTACTCGCAAGACTTATTCGTGCTTAATTAGATGTCCTACACATACTAGTATAACCAAAAGTAAACATGGTGCAGTTCTAGTTAGCAAGGCATAACCATACGAGCAATTCACTGACAGGAGAAAACATATCACGGGAAACCCCTACCAAACCAGATCCCATGCAATTTAATAGAGGAACGTGATGGTACTCACTAGTCACATGTGCACCTCAAAATACAATTACAATGGCTCTCACCTGCCATCTCCCAACTACTTGGGACAGAACATATCTCCACATTGACAGTGAACCATCACGACCACACATTCATTTGATCTCTCGGATCATTACCGGCAATCGATCACCCTGAGTGTAAAGAGTGCCTTAACCCTTGGAGGTTGCAAGGCTCCAAGGGTCTTAGTCTTACCTCAACTACACCCCAGCCTCGATGCCGCTAACGTCCACGCGGTGATAAGGGAGATGCACGATGAAGTTACCTCAGGTTGGTATCTCAATAAATCCACCTTTCAACAAGGTGCTCATCCACCTCTCAACAAGGTGCTCAAATCATACCTAACCGTATTCATCGTGCAAAACCCTCGGCTCTCACATCTCACTTAATCAAATTCAAGTTGCTAGGGCATCATGATTAAGTTTGCAGCCATAGCGAACATAACACACACAACCTCACCTAGCCATGGTAGTTTCAGGGAGTTCTGACCCTCACATACAAACAAACAAACCTACCACAAGCCTAAGTAGATAAGCAGATGAAATAATAATAACAAGATGCAACAAGCTCTGCTTGCCTTGGTCGTAGGATTCCTGATCTTGCGTGAGGTCGTGAGCCTGGTGGTCTCCTTCTTCGGGCTCTGAAGCGAGCGATACCGGAAAATAACAGTAAAGAAACACTTAACAACCAGCATGTATGCATGAATGTTTGATGAAGGATGCAGGTGTCTAGGGTGACTAGTGGGTGCCGAGGAGTTATTATTACGTGCATGACCCTAGATTAGTTCATCGGAGGCTCGTGTGGTAGCTAGAATGCATGCATGACTCGTTAAGGTGCTCCGACGAGTTAGGGTTGACGCCGTTAGTGGCGGGGCATGGCAACAGTGTTAATTAGGTTGGTATAGTGAAAAGTAACCTAAGCTATGTGTTCAAAGTAATTAGAATCGCGCAAGTTAGAGTTTCGATCGTCAAATTAGGGTTTGTGCCGATCTGCGATAAACGGGGCTAACGAACGCCTTATCGGGTGACATATGTGCAACTTAACTTTGGGTTCTACCCAAAATGCAAGTTAGGGTTTTCATGATAGTGTGTTAGGGTTTCGTCGCTGATCTATCGTGCATGCGTGCCAACTTGGTGTGGCTTCGAATTAGGGCTAAAAGTGGTGGATCTTAGTAGGTGATCATATTACAAAGGTTGATATCTCGAAAGTATGCGGGGATATGACTCTAATGCCACTGAAATCAATGGAATCAGAGCTACCATCGTCGCATTAGGGTTTATCGAAGGACGCCACCTCAAACGGTACTAATATCTTTAGATTCAAAATACTCTACAGTGCATGTGTTCAAAGTGAAGTTTTCTTTTGTCCAATTGTAGAGATTTTCTTGAGGATTCCAGATATATAAAATTTATCAAAATCCGATGTACGGTTTGAAAGTTATGGGCATTTGAACATTTGCGGATTTTTAACTCAACTCTAACCCTAACCCTGACTGCACCAAAACCTAATTGCTAAAGCTACCCGAGGTGCACCCAGAGCTAAAGCTTAAACCCTAAGCACACCCGGCTAAACCTACCCACAGCATCCCTAACCCTAATTGCTAACACCACCTGAATCCTACCCAACGCCTAAACCTAACTCCTACACGCACCCGAGCTAACCCACCCGCATAAACCCTACACTAAACCTCACTGGCTTACACGTGGGCCCTTCCTGGTGCTGACGGGGCTTGGGTACCCTATCTCGAGCTGCCACGTGCCCATCTCTTCTCTACTCCCTCTCTCTCTCTCGGTTTCACCGGAGGGGGAGCTCAGACGGCGGCGCGGTCACCGGAGCCTCGCCAGAATGGTGCTACAGGGACGGTGAGGTCGGTGGGAGGCAGTGCAAGGAGCGGTAGCTCACCCCGGATCCAACGCGCGGTCGAGGAGGAGCTGAGGAGGTCGGGGCGCAGCTGGCGACGAAGGAGAGCGGCGGTGAGGACGGGGCATCGTCGCCGGGGAGCTTCGGGGCACCGGTCTGCGAAACAGAGGGGACGGGAAGGTTAGGTAGGTGGAGGAGATGCTTGGGGCAAGAAAAGGGGAGGTTGGGGAGGAACAGAGCGTGCTTTGCGAGCTCGCCGGAGTTGTGGCCGGGCTTGAAGAAGAAAAGCGGCGCGGGGTGCTCCGGGCTTAGATCTGCAAAGAAAGGGGAGGAAAGGTGTTAGGGGGAGAAGTGTGGTGATAGGGAAAGGGGAAATGGGGTTCGGGGAGCACCAGATCGGCGGCGATTGCTCGCCGGAGTGCCGGTCGGCTTTGAGGAAGAAGGCGGTGGCGGTGAGGGAGCTCGGCAGTGGAGTCTAGGGTTTTGGAGAGGGGAGGAAAGGGAGAAGAGGCGCTGTCCGAAAGGGGCTTTAAAGGGCGGCGGCCGGTCGGGACGGGGCTGTCGGAGCGGGGCACCGCCCACTGCGGCGAACGGGCGGCGGCGACGTGGAGGGCGCGAGCTGACGCGTGGGCCCGAGGCGGCAGAGAGCGGGAGGGACCGACAGGTGGGTCCCGTGCGCAGAGGGGAGAGAGAGGAGGGCGCCGGCGGGGTGAAGCGGGCCGGCCGAGGCGGCCCAGTAGGCTTCGGCCTGGGTTCTTTTTTTCCTTTTTCCTTTGTCTTTTTTCTTTTTTCTTTATTCCAGCACATTTCCCTTTATCATTTTATGTATCAAACTAATTCCAAATAACTTGAAATTTTTACAGGGACTTTAAAATATTATTTGAGAGCTACTGGGAGAATTTGAACCAATTTGGACAAGGTTTGGCCTATGTTTGTATTCAAATTCAAACTAGGGCTCAATTTGGGTTTACACTTCAACTCGGCCCTAGGCATATTCAAAAATTCTGAAATTTCACATGGGACTAGGGTTTTTACTTTTGAAACTATTTGTGAAGTTTGAGAACTTTTCATCTACTAGAAGTTGCTATATTCTCTCAACCCTAATTCTAGCTAGGGACGGGGACTCATCGGAGAGTTCGATGATTTCCCCCACTTTTATTAATGACGTTGTTAATTCGAATACTTCAAATAAGTTGATTGGTGTTTGAATACATATCCACCCAGGATGAGATATGTACATATTCTATAAAATTTCTTTTTATTGTATTTTAGTTTAAATAAGGTGTGTGTGTGGGTGTTTACATGCATGAATATGATGACATGTATGCATGGATGCGAGGCAAACCCTAATTATCGAATCTGGGTATTACAAGTAGTGGAAAGGAAAAATAGGACTTTGATAGAGATGGCAATGACACTTTTGGATGAGTACAAGACTTCACCAAGATTTTGGGCTGAAGCTGTCAACCCTGCCACTCCATCAATAGGCTATATCTACATCCACTACTCAAGAAGAATTCTTATGAGCTGCTCACGAACTCCAAGCCAACTGTCTCATAATTTAGGGTATTTGGTTGTAAGTGCTACCTTCTTAGAAAAGACAAACGCCTCTCTAAGTTTGAAACTAAATCTGATGTTGGTATTTTCCTTGGTTATTCCACTAACTCCCATGCCTATAGAGTTTTTAACACCTCTACAAAGGTTGTTGAAGAATCTATAGATGTGGACTTTGATGAGTCTTATGGCTCCCAAGGAGAGCAAGTTGCTAATGATGTAGGGAGCAAGGATATTCTCAAGAAATCCACTGGTGAGATCAGACCTACTGTAAAGGGGGAACCTGCCTCACTAAGTGATCATGAACCACCTGCTCCACCACTGTGTGAAGACACTGGAGAGCAAGACATTGAGTTCGAGTACAACCCAGTCAATGATCAACTGGATGCAGAGGACCTGACGATGAATAGTATAGTATCTCATATACGAGGAGGTATCCATGTATGATTCCCTGGACTATTGGAATAGGAATACGTATCCGGTAAGGATCCCCAGGAGATAAGGTAACCCCCCGTAAGGAGGAAGGACACCCCTTAAACTAGGAAGTCAATCCCGACGTTTAAGGAAACCAGAGTTCTACTCGGGCATAAATCCATGTCCGGTACGACCCGGGGAGCCCCCTATAAAAGGATCAGCAATCCCATAGGGGAGGACAGGTCTTACAGGTCTTTCAAGTCCCAAGAAGTCAAGTTAGATCCAAGAAGCCTGAAGCCTGAAGCCATCCAGAAGCCCCAGGGATTCCCACGAGAAGACCCGCCACCTCGAAGGAGTCGAGCCCCGTGGAACTAGTCGAACTAGCCTCCGATTAGGTCTAGGATAGCCACTAACATACACATCCTTTGTAAGATATTCTCTGATCAATATATACAAACAAGACGTAGGGTTGTTATCTTGAGGGAGGTCCGAACTTGTATAAAAAGGGTGTTTCCTTGTCGTCAGATCGCTTGGCCTTGTGCCCTAGGTGTCCCTACCCAACAACAAGTATCTCTGTCTCACGACTATCGTAAGATCGGCGATTCACCAATCGTCGACAGATGGCGCCGACCGTGGGGACCTCTCCGGCTCAAGTCGTCAAGGAAGTATTGGAGTTGGCAAGATGTGCAACTAGTCGCGATCAGCCCATGACGCCGACTGTACGGCCCTCCCCAGTTCGACCCGAGGAGGAAGAAGCAGGTTCGGTGGGGAATCGATCGCTCTGACACGATGTACCGGGTACTCAGATCTGGGCTTCTACAACAACTTCAGCCAGATAGATCTGTACCCAGCAACTGACCGCATAGATCTTGAAGAATACGCCACTGGCGAGTACTCGGATTGTGAAATTGTTGATCACTTTAGGACCAAGTGCGCCAGGGCCTTTGCGGGAACATTGGTGCTGACTGACGATTCCCAGGCAGAAGCGACCAGCCCGATGTCCAGACTATCGCCTACAACTTCTAATCGACCAAACGATCAAGATCTCAATCACAGTATCCCTCCCAATGAGGAAGACACGATGGAGTGGAACTACACCTCATCTAATCCAGACCCTCAAGTGGTTCTCATGATTCATGACGGTCGGGAAGATCTCGAGGACCCGGATCGGCATGGGGGCTCACAACATCGAAGCCCGATGGCTACTCCCCGCGGGAAGGGGAATATGCCTACGGCAGCAGACGGAACCGCTCAAGGGATGGGGGTATATATGTCCCAAACTACCCGAAGACTCGCCAAGGTGCACAATCTGCTGTCACGAACACCGGTGGCAGATTTAACGACACCCGATGGAATACAGTGGCTACAACGGCTGGGGGCTAAACTATAGTAGGCCCAAGCCCAAGCCGAGTCTTCTCGACTCCAGTCGGTAACACACAGCTCCAATCGAGGGAAGACCCCTCTCCGACAAGAGGAATCAGACGGAGATGGACGACATCCCAAGACCCCTCTCCGACAAGAGGAATCGCCGGGAGGAACAGCATGTCGACCTCCGTGACACGCTCAACGAGCGCTGATCCCAAAGGCGCCAGCAAGAGCACTCTCCTCCCTGGAGAGACAACAGGCACTATGCTAATAGTCGGGGATGATCTCCGACCCCAACGCGCCTCATCGGAGAACCATCAACGGATGCCAAGCGCTGTCCCAAGAGCTCCGACATGTGCGCTGGCCATCTCGCTTCAAGCCTGGGGCCCTAGAGTCATACGATGGCACCACAAACCTTGCAGAGTTCCTGCAGATCTACATCCCGAGAAAGGACAACTGTCGAGCCGATAGTCTTGCCCGCCTGGCTTCCTCACGATCTCCATGTCCACCTGGAGCCTCTGTAGAAAGGATTTTGGTGCCGTCCATAGCTTCTCGCGAGTCCATGGACGAAGGAATGGCCGCCCTTAGAACAGAGCACCATTCAAGGACATCACCAGGTATTGACGCTCCAAGGGGAGTGGCGGGTTAACTTGTTGCTCCCCTCGATCTTAAGGATTTGTGGATAGGGCCCATCCGCAGGTACATTCTCGATCGGACTACGCCTGAGGATGATACACTATCCGAGCAGCTTGCCCGACGTGCCAGGGTGTACTCCCTAGTCGACGGAGTCCTCTACCGAAGAGGAGCTCACGGAGTGCTCATGCGGTGTATACCTCAGAAGCAGGGTACAGAATTACTCGAGGAGATCCATGGAGGGGTGTGCGGGGCACATGCATCTTTCCAAACCCTGGTCGGAAAGGCCTTTAGACAAGGATTCTATTGGCCGACAGCCCTCCGTGACGCGAGTGAGTTAGTGAAGCGATGCCGTCAGTGTCAATTTCACCGCAGACGCATTCACCAGCCCGCCCAAGCATTACAGACAATTTCCATATCATGGCCCTTCGCCACATGGGGCCTCGATATCCTGGGACCTTTCTTAGTTTCGCTCGGGGGCTTAAAGTTCCTATTTGTCGCAGTCGACATGTTTACTAAATGGATCGAGGCTGAACCAGTCGTACAGATCACGTTGGAGGCTGCCAAGCGGTTCATAATGAAGAATGTTGTGACCAGATTTGGCGTCCCGAGCAAGATTATGACCGACGACGGCACTTAGTTTTCCAGCGCAGAGTTCATCGAGTACTGTGCCAGCCTCGGTACCACAATATGCTACGCCTCGGTCACACACCCACAGAGCAACGGGCAGGTCGAGCGCGCCAATGGACTTCTCCTCTAGGGCGTGAAGACCCGCGTCTTTGATCGCCTCTCCGTGCATGCCAAGGCATGGGTGCGAGAGCTGCCCTCAGTCCTTTGGGCACTTCAGACAACCGCCAGCCGTGCCACGGGTGAAACACCGTTCTTTTTGGTCTATGGGGCGGAGGCCATGCTCCCCTGCGAGCTCGTGCTCAAATCACCATGGGTAGAGCTATACACGGACAAGGAAGAAACCCCTCGACGAGAGGACGACCTCAATTTCCTTGAGGAGAAACAGACTCAGGCCTTACTCCAAGCCACCAAATATCAGTAGGACCTCCGTCATTACTACGAACAACACATCCGGCAATGCTCTCTCCAAGTCGGCGACCTTGTTCTATGACTCGTTCAGAACAGGAGACACAGCAACAAGCTCTCCCCCAAATGGGAAGGCCCTTATACGATAGCTGAGGTTACTCGACCAAGATCGTTTAAGTTAGCCATGGATGATGGCCAAATCTTGACAAATTCTTGGAACATCGACCAAACTCTAGAAGTTCTATGTGTAAAACCTATGGACTGCCTACCCATGAACACTTCTCAAGTACGCAGTCAGGGGCTGGATAGGTTTGGATGATGAACATGATGTTGTCAAACATATAGACTCGTCGGAACTCACATAAGACCTAAAAAATATCAATAAAATCCCCGTACAGTCTGGCACACGTTCTATAGAAGTACAAGATTTGCTACACGTTCAGGCCTCCGGGGTAATTTTCACTAGAGTATTCAAATGTTCAACGAAGATCTGGGCTGCTCCCACCACCTCCGCCAGGTAGCGTCGATTCTCCGCCTCATCCCGCCCGGGGAACTCGTTGGTTAGAATCTCCAGGTCGAAGGCAGGGTCTCGCGCCCTGATAAGCACCAAAGCCTCAGCAGTGGTTTCCTTTATCCCAGCTTGTAGCTCTTGGGCAATGCGAGCGTTGAAATTTTCCTTCACGATGCTAGCGGCCTGATCCAGCTCCACCAACCAATCTGAGAAGCTCTCGGTGGCTCGGAAGGGCACACCGACTGTCTTCAGTACCGTTTCGAGACGATCCGCCACCGATAAGAGTTTTTCCTCAAGAGAAGAAGCCCGCGCCTTTTCTTGGGAAAGAGTGTCGAAGAGTCAGGCCGATTGGTCCCAAAGTTTTCGGATCTTGGTGCAAGCGGAGCTCCATCTGCCCTAGGCACGCTGGGAGGAGCATCGATGTGAGAGAGGAAGAAGGGATCACCCTGCGAGAAGCTTTTTGTGAGTAGAAACATTTACCTCCACCAAGGGCCCGATGAGCGCTAGTGGATCGTTTTCTACCAGAGTCTCCTCAATTGGCTGACAAGGAGTTGGCAGGAGTTTAGCTGGAGAAGGTGAGGTGGTCCTCCTAATCGTACCCCGACCAGGTAAGAGCCTGAGAGTAGGCAAGCGCCTCCTCAGGGCAACAGACTGGTCGGATACCGGTGAGGGTTGACGGTCTGCAAGCAGTGATCGTCCCACGACCGGTGAGGACGAGTCCCTATGAGTCAAACTCAGCATCCGCGTTGCCAGAAAAGAAATCGACAAAGGAAGATGAAGAAGACTACCTCGCTCTCTTCAAGAAAATGGAGCGTGGTCTCCGAGCCAAGGAAGTCACTGCTCCCCGAGCGGGAGAGGTCGTGGGTCCTACCGAAGAGGTTCCGCGTGCCTTTTCCTTTTTTGGGCAAAATACTCGATCAGAAATTAGGAGCATTGCCAAAAGACAAAAAAGGCTAAAAAGCTTATCGGAGAAGCCCGAGAGGTTGGTTCCGAAGTAATCGCAGGGACCCCCGACCCTTCGTGTGTAGGCTCCTCAATCTGCTCAGGACCGCCTACAGGACGCTCTGCACCCCCACCGAGTTGACCTCCGGCAGTGGTCGGCTCCCGACTAGTGATGGAGGGTCCCACTTCAGGATCCACAATCCCACGTCCTTCGCGCTGGAGATAGTTACCCGAGTGGTACCTCTATTAGTGCTACTCGCATGAAACAGCGGGTATCCAAAACCAGAAGGGATTACCGCAAGAACCTCTTCCCGCTCCTGTTGAGGCCAAAAGGGCAGCGACAAGGGGACGCCCTGGTGAAGGTGTCTCTTCGAAGAGGATCCCCGCCTTCTCGAGCACTTCGGCCTCTAAGAGAGCTGTTTAAAGGAAAAAGGGGATCAGAATAACTCGGATTCTGCAAATCTTAGAGAACTACGAGTCATACCCATTTTTCTCTGCTTATGATAGAGGTCGCTTGTGGTCACCCAGGCAACTGTCTCCCTCGATCGCAAGGGACATATCCCGCACCTGATGAAGTCAGAAGCAACGTCAAAGGATGTCAGGCCACGGGTCCTGAATCCCAGTACTTGATACCCAAGGCGGACGATGGGCGGCAGTAGAACCATTCTTTCTCCCATCCCGGAAAGGAGTTGATCCCGGTGGCATTAATGTATTCTGCATCTTTTCCTTCTTGGAACCGGATGCTGGCACCGCCCAGACCCTTTCCCCGATCCTCCCTAGAGTATGGTAATACCTGAAGAGGTCTAACGAATGACGCGCTCCAAGAAAAGCTTCACACAAATGAGCGAACACGCTGAGCATGGTGAATGAAGCTGGGTTGAGGTTGATCATCTTGATCCGATAGTACTGGAGAACGGAGGTCATGAAAGAAGATGGCGGAAAGAAAAATCCGCATCGGAAGAAATTTGGGAAAATAACCAACCAGCCAGGATCGGGTCGGGGGATCCGCTCATTCCGGATAGGGCGGAACTCGGCTTGGTAAGTCGATTGGATGAGGGTCAATTCCAGCGAAGACGCAAGTCTTGCCGAAGTTAACACCGAGCGCGGCCACGAGCTTCTGGATGGAAGAGACTCTGCCATGATCAAGGAGTTGGAAGCAGGGGCGCAAGGAAGAAGATGGGGATGCTAGGGGACAGAAAACAATGCGGGCAAAACCCCAACCATTGGTCTCCTATAAGATTCAATTTTTGCCTGACCGGAGCACGGTTAACGGCACGATCTGTTCTATCGCATTAAATGTGGACAGTTGCTTTCCCTGAATGTGAGACGGCGTGCGCGGCAAGACGGGGTCTGACAAACCCAGACCCTGACGAGCGCGTTACGTTTTGGCTAACGTCAGCTGAACAGTAGCGTAGAAAAAGGAAAGATTCTTCATCACCACGCAAAACATTCTGCCACGATGGTTTGGTTTCCCAGAAATCTACCAGGCGAACGCGTGTCCATGATCGACGGATCAGATTAAATCAAAAGATGCTACTCGGGCAAGCTAGCCCAGAAAATGCCTTAGACTACTCAGAGGTTTATCCCGACAAGGGTATCGCGACTACCCGGTAGAGATAGTGCCTACTTGGAGATGTTGTCAACCAAAAAGGGCAGATTCCCTATAAAACAATCATGACCTTACTTCACGTACTGATGGGGGGCTTGACGATGAATAGTATAGTATCCCGTATATGAGGAGCTATGCGTGTATGATTCCCTGGACTATTGGAATAGGAATATGTATCCGGTAAGGATCCCCAGGAGATAAGGTAACCCCCTGTAAGGAGGAAGGACACCCCTTAAACTAGGAAGACAATCCCGACGTTTAAGGAAGCCAGTGTTCTACTCGGGCATAAATCCATGTCCGGTACGACTCAGGGAGCCCCCTACAAAAGGATCAGCAATCCCATATGGGAGGACAGGTCTTACAGGTCTTTCAAGTCCCAAGAAGTCAAGTTAGATCCAAGAAGCCTAAAGCTTGAAGCCATCCAGAAGCCCCAGCAATTTCCACGAGAAAACCCGCAGCCTCGAAGGAGTCGAGCCTCGCGGAACTAGTCGAAGTAGCCTCCGATTAGGTCTAGGATAGCCACTAACATACACATCCTTTGTAAGATATTCTCTGATCAATATATACGAACACGACGTAGGGTTGTTATCCTGAGGGAGGTCCGAACCTGTATAAAAAGGGTGTTTCCTTGTCGTCAGATCGCTTGGCCTTGTGCCCTAGGGGTCCCTACCCAACAACAAGTATCTCTGTCTCACGACTACTGTAAGATCGGCGGTTCAACAATCGTCAACAGGACATGTCTCTTCCAGCTGTGTCGCAGGAAGAACCGGCTGTGTTATAGGCAACACCTACAGCTGTGACACAGGTGGTTGACCCCAAACCCCTTGTGATCAGTAGGCTGCAGAAAGATCACCCTGTAGACCAAATCATTGGTGCCATTCATAGGGGAGTGACTGCTCGTTCTCGTATTGCAAATTTCTGTGAACATTACTCTTTTATCTCTAGTGTTGAACCTAGGAATGTCAATGAAGCTCTCAAGAATGCTGATTGGGTAAATGCCATGCATGAATAGCTGAACCAGTTTTAAAAAAATCAAGTCTGGTCCCTGGTGGAAAGGCCTCAAGACCACAATGTCATTGGAACAAAATGGGTCTTCAGGAACAAGCAAGATGCAAATGGACTAGTGGTGAGGAACAAGGCTAGACTAGTTGCTCAAAGCTTCACTCAAGTTGAAGGTCTGGACTTTGGTGAAACTTTTGCACCTGTGGCAAGACTAGAAGCAATTAGAATTCTACTTGCTTATGATGCACATCATAACATCAAGCTATATCAGATGGATGTGAAGTCTGCCTTCTTGAATGGTAAACTTTCTGAATTAGTCTATGTTGAGCGACCACCTAGTTTTGATGATGCTAAGAAACCACACCATGTCTACAAATTGCACAAAGCACTTTATGGTCTGAAACGGGCACCTAGAGCATGGTTGGGCTTAGTAGACACAACTCTTTTTACTAAGAGGAATGGAAAGGACTTATTTGTGTGCCAAATATATGTCAATGACATAATATTTGGTAGTACTAACTGTGCAATGAGTATTGAGTTTAGCAAGATAATGACCAAGAGGTTTGAGATGTCCATGGATGGTGAGCTGAAGTACTTCCTAGGACTTCAAATCAAGCAACTCAAGGAGGGCACCTTCATCTCCCAAGAGAACTTCACAAAGACATCATCTCCAAGTTTGGCATGAAGGATGAAAAGCCTATCCAGACCCCCATGCAAACAAATGGACATCGTGATCTAAACATTGAAGGTAACTCTATTGATCAAAAGGAGTATAGGTCTATGATAGGCTCCTTGCTTTATCTTTGTGCATCTAGGCCAGATATCATGTTGAGTGTATGCATGTGTACTAGATTCCAAGCTAACCCAAAGGACTGACATAGAGTGGCAGTACGTAGGATTCTGAGATATTTGATTCAAACGGGTTTGGTGTGTGGTACCCAAAGGTGCAAATTTTGAGCTAGTTGGCTATTCTGATAGTGACTATGCAGGGTGTAAGGTTGACCAAAAAAGCATCTCAGGCACTTGTCAATTCCTAGGCACTCCTTAGTATCCTGGTCATCCAAAAAACAAAACTCAGTAGCCCTTTCCACTGCAGAGGCTGAGTATATAGCTGCTGGTAGTTGTTGTGCTCAGTTATTATGGATGAGGCAGACCTTGAAAGATTTCAGCATATCTTTTAATCAAGTACCACTCTTCTGTGATAATGAAAGTGCAATTAAGTTGGCCAACAACCCAGTACACCACCAAAGATCCAAACACATAGAAGTGAGGCACCACTTCCTTAGAGACCATGTTGAGAAAGGAGACATACAGCTGTGCCATGTAAGGGCTGAAAAACAATTAGCTGATATTTTCCCCAAGCCCTTAGATGAGACTAGATTCTGTGCTCTGAGGAGTGAATTGAATATCATTGATGTCTCAAACTTGCTATAAAAGGATTGCTTGGTGTCTAGCTCATATGCTTATGTTGTTTCTTTGTTTGTGTTTTCATCTGTGTTCCCCACCTGTGTCACATGTGTGTTATGTGCTTAGAGTGTTTTTGGTAAGATGTTCTATCTTCTGTGCACATTTCTTTTTCTTGTGTCATTGTTTTTCTAAATCAACTCTTGTCAGTTTTAGCTTTGCTTGTTTGAATTTTTGGCAAACTGACATTGAGGAATTTCATAAGGACCCTCTGATAGTGCTCAAGTGCTTTCTCTCTTATCAAATTCTCTCTATCTTGGTGTTCCAGAGAAAAACTTGTCACCTAAGTCATCCACCTGTGTCTCAGGCGAATTCTTTTGACCTCCGTAGGTCATAAGGACTCTTTTCACTCACCTGTGTCATAGGTCATCCACCCAGCTATGACACAGCCATGTTATAACCCTTTGGCCTATATAAAGCAACGTCGCATTTCCACTGAAACTCTATTCGAAGCGCAAAAACCCCAAACTTTCGCTGAGTGCTCAATTCTCGTGTTTTCATCGAGATCGTATCTTCCGACCCTCAAAAGTTTTCCAACTCATCAGAGAAGCTTTCCAAGGCAATCCGGCACCGATTCATCCACGCTTTGTCGAGTTTTCGATTAAAGTAAGCTTCAGCCAACCCTTCTTTGCGTTCAACTTAGTTTCTTGTCAATGCAATCGCTTGTGAGCTTATTTTAATAGTGCATTGTCCTTATTTAGGGTTGGTTTAACCTTTGTTTAGATTCCTAGATTCATCTATCTCGAAACCTAGCGGCAAAACTTCGTTAAAACCTAGTTTTCATGAATCTGCCATCCGCCTCTGCGCGTAGCTGTGTCACCACTAGGGTCTCACTTGTCACACAGGCACGCCTATTTCAAAGGCAGAGACTTTAGTTTGGTTCCAAGTCCTCACCTGTGTCACCTTGACCTCACACAAGTGGCCCACACAGCTACTATCTTCTACATTTAGGAACACCCCTTTCCTTTATTCTTTCTTATCTATCTCATTTTTTTAGATGCTTCAGGTTCTAACAGAGAAGACAGTGGTCTCAAGTGGTCTGATCCGAAAGAATTAAGTAGAGAGATCATCATTTCTGATTCTGATCAAGAAAGGGAAAGATTGAGACAAAAAGAAGAAGCTCTTCAGAGAAGAAGAGCACAGCAAAAAGTATACAGGCAAAGGAAAGCTGTAGAAAAGAAAGCTGCTACTGCAGCATCCAAAGCTGGATAGTCAAGTTCAATGTAGCTTTTCCCATTCAAGAGGACAAAGTCCTCATCCGTTGCTGAACACACATCTTTGGGCAAAGAAGCTGCTAAGAAGCCAAACCAACCAATTAGGAAGGTCAAGAAGACCTCAATTGCAGATGTAGTGCTGCCAAAAGGCACATTAACCATCAAAGAGACTCAGGCTGAGCAAGCTGATCCATCTAGTCAAGAAGCAATCATTGCAAATGATAAGCTCATGTTAGAGGAGATGGACAAACTCTCAGATCAGGTTTGTACAACAACAGATGAGAAGGTGAAGAAGCAACTTCTGGAGTTGTACACTGCCAAGAACCTTCAACTCTTAGTGCAGGCCAGGCCAATCTCAGTTGCTATCCTAGAGCCTACAGCTGCAGATAAGGATCTTCTAAGTAAAATAGCAGATTTGCACTTTCAAATGCAGTCAGCCACCTCAGAATCTGCCAAGGCTGATTTGAGGAGGAAAATCCTTGAGAAGCAGCCACTGTTCTCATTCAGCTCTCAATCAGCTTCAGCATCAAAACCCATTGCGGTTCTGTAATACCCAATTGTAACAAAGTAAGTATTTGACTTGCATGCATGCATACATGACACCATCCCACACTACCTCGTTTAAACTCGAAAAGGGTATAGTTGTAATTTATAGAATATGTTAATATCTCATCTTCGGTGGATATTTATACAAACACCAATCAACTTATTTGAAGTAGTTGAATTGAAAATGTCATTAATAAGGGTGGTGGAAGTCATCGAACACTTCGGTGAATCCCCGTTCCCAAACCCAAAACCCTAACGGAGCTGGAATTAGGGTTTCGACGATGGAGCAAATTCTAGTGGATGCAAACTCCCCAAATTTCCCAAATAGTTTCTAAGGTGGCAACCCTAGCCCCTTGCTAAGTTTCAAGATTTTTGAAATTGTCGAAACCTAGTTTCTGTTCAAAACCCTCACTCGGACCCTAATTCAAATTTGAACTGAACCCCTGTCCAAACCAAGTCCAAATGGGTTCAAATTTATACAGTAGGTCCCATTAACCACCTTGAAGTCCTTGCCAAAATTTCATAGTTGTCGGAGCTATTTTGGCACATGAAATACCACAAAAACAAATCCCAAATCAAGCCCTAATTTGAATTTAAATACAAACCTGGGTCAAATTTCCTCCAAATCAGTTCAAACTCCTCCAGAACATCCCAAATAATATATTAGAGCTCCTGTAAAAATTTCATAAAATTTGGAGTAGAAATTGTACATAAAATGACGATGGGGGTAGCTCTGAGAAATAGAAAATAAAAAATAAAAAGAAAAACCCTAACTACTCAGGCCGACAGCCCACTCGGCCGGCCCATCTGGCCGGCCCACCTCCCAGCGCGCGCGCCGTGCCTCTCTCCTCCCGCTGACAGGCCGATCCCGCCTGTCAGCCTCTCCCTCCTCTCACTGCCGCGCCCCGGGCCCGCTCGTCAGGATCTCCCCCTCCACGTCTCGCCCGAGCACTCGCCGGCGTGGGCGGTGTCCGACCGGCGGTCCGAAGCCCGCCGCCCTTTAAAAGGGGGCGTCCCGACAGCCCCCTTCTCCCCCACGCTCTCCTCCCTTCCACCGAAGCCCTAGCGCCCTAATCCCTCCCTCCGCCGCCTCTGCTCCACCTCCGGCAGTAACTCCGGTGAGGAATCCACCGTGCTCCAGTGAGCAATCGGCCTCCCCACCGAGTCCCCAAGCCTTCTCTTCCTCTCCCTCACATTTTCCCCCCCATTCCATTTCGCAGATCTACGTTCGGAGCTCCGACTTCACCGCCATCTTCTCCGCCTCCGGTCGGCTACTCCGGTGAGCTCTCCCCTCGTTTCCAGAGGTCCCCGTGTGCCATCTTCAAGCTCCCTAGCCTCGCCTCTTTCTCCTGAACATCCCCATATGCTTCCCCTCGCAGATCCCCGCCTGGAACGCCTCCGACACCGGTGACCCGAAGCCCTCGCCGCCGATCCTCGCCGCAGACCATCCTCTGGACCTCCCCGTGTTCATCTCTTGCGCACATCATCACCTGGGTGAGCTCCCGACCACGAATCCGTCCTTCCCGAGTAGTTCCGGGCACTGGAGCTTGCTCCGGTGAGCCCTCCGGCGAGGCGCCGCCGCCTGGAGCTCGGCTCCGGCCAGTCCAGCGAAGGAGAGAGAGAGAGAAGGCGTGAGGGGGAGAGGGTGGGCCGCGTGGCTTCTTCGGATTGGCTCCCGAGTGCCGCACTGTATGACAGACGGGTCCCACAGTAGCTGACGTGGATTAGGGAGTCGGGTCCCCGAGTAGCTTCTCGGGTGCGCGTTGAATTTGAAATCCGGCCGGGGTAGGGTTTGGGTACCCGCAGCATTTAGGGTTACTGTTGGTTAGGGCAGATTTCAAATGAATTTTCAAACATGCATAACGTTCAAACCACTCGGCCAAATTTGAAAATTTTTATATATTTGGAAAGCTCAGGAAAAACTCTACAAGATGGCTGAATCAAAAGTTAATTTTGAGTACATGCATCCACTGGTATCTAGGGTAGAAGTCTAGTGGTTGTCGAGGGTCAATAAACCCTAGGATTGCGACCCCAACTCTGATTTCGACGAGCCTTGTAGTTCTGGAAATCTTGTGTGATATCCTACGACTTAGAACAACTAGAGTTCCAGTAGGGTCACATGCATGGTAGGATGTATGTGGTTAACCCCCCTTATCATCGTCGTCATCAATAAACCCTAACTCAATGTTCGTAGCTCCAACCCGAATGGTTCCAATTACGTTAGTCTTATATTCCTGAATACTTGCAAGCTGTACACAATAAGATGCATGACACCCCAACCTAAGCAACAACTTTAAAACCCTAGCTCATAATCGGATAACCCTTAGACACGTATGCCAGTTAGGGCAATCATGTAACCTTCACAAGCTCGAGTCGCGAACCCTCGCCAGCTTGCACCCATAACATCAGCACATTTGTTAACACACTCAATTACTTGCATTAAATCTTCATGCATACATGCTGAACCTTAATATTTTCCTTATCGTTTCTTTTCCGGTTCTTCGTATTGCTTATAAAAGAATCTGAAGAGGAAGACCACCAGGCTTACAGCTCCCCGCAAGACCAGGAACAACCCGAATCAGGCAAGCAGAGCTTGTTGCATCCCTTTTATTTGTTCAATACTTGCTTATACTATCCATATGTTGATGTTTATATCGTCGTTCGTAGATTGTGGTTGAGCTCGGTTAAACTAGCATGTTAGGATGTGCTGTATTGTGTGCCTAGTGATGGTTTGAATAAATCGATGAACTAAATACTGGAACCTAAGGCGAGATGTGAGAGCCGAAGGAAAAAGGGTCAGCTGGATAAAGTTGGTATCACTGGAGGAGCATGTTGCGACCAGGTGTAAGGGAGTATTGTCGCGATACCAACCTTGAGGCAACTCCAGCGTGGCTACTTCCCTTGTCACCACGTGGACGTTGCCGAGATCAACACTAGGGTATGTCGGATGGTAAGTCTAAGGCCGCTTGGAGCTTTGCAACCTCCAAGGGATAATGCTCTCGAATACCGCTAGTGGTTGTATCGTCGGAGCGGTCCGAGAGATTAAATGGACTTATGAATTGATGATTGAGATTGGAATGATCTAGGGCTGTACCCTAAGTGATTTGAGATGAGGCAAGTGAATGTGTTAGTGATTGACATTGATAGGTTGGTTGCCTGAGTAGCATGTTATCCATCTTGTTCTCCCCTCATGTTAATTATGGTATGTTTTCATATTCAGTATATTGTTACTCTGAGAAGCATCATGTTTAATCCCTGCCGTAGTATATCCATGCGTAGGACATTTAATCAAGCACGATTAGTCTTGCGAGTACTTTGTACTCACCCAGGTTATTCCTGGAGTTTGCAGGTGAGCCGGTTGTTGAAGACTATTTTGATGATGCCTGAAATTGTTGCTTTCTCGGTTAGTCGATCTATGGGATAGGTCATAGCTT
The DNA here is from genome assembly GCA_019208055.1 of Stipa capillata. Classification (NCBI taxonomy): domain Eukaryota; kingdom Viridiplantae; phylum Streptophyta; class Magnoliopsida; order Poales; family Poaceae; genus Stipa; species Stipa capillata. Next base: position 141,390 of record JAGXJF010001934.1, on the reverse strand, counting down.
TGTTCAGCGGTCACTATACCGCTGTGGGACTCATTTACCTTGTTTCCGCTGTCGTTTATTTACTCCGTACTCGGATATGATTTCGGATGTAACCGACTGATGTAATATGTTGTCCCATCGTGGACTGTTATTAGTAATACTGTATTGTAGAGCTTTTGTGATGATATCTGAGTTGTTAATTCCAGGCTGCCCCTTACGCAATGCGTGTATGATATGAAGCGTTTTGGGGTATGCCGTGAAGGGTTACGGTTGTACCGGTCATTACTAGGTTGGGCAGGAATCGGTTGAGCGACCCGCTGGCTGAGATGCTGTGCCGGCCAGGCAGGGTGTGGGCATTCTATCGGGCTTTCGAGCGACCCACTAGCTTTCGAGCTAGGTTAGGGTGTGGGTAGAACTGCCGGGCTCCTCCGACCTTGTCTTGTCTGGTAGTAATTGGGAACGACTCTAAACCTCCACCGGATTACGGAATCGTATGTGGTTCTGGGAAGATTGGTCGCTTCCGGCCGGCTCGCACTTGGCGGGTGTCGGATCGTTCCGTCTTGGTGCGTACGGCGCAGGTACCGTGCCACCGGGCTGACGAGTCCTTCGGTCCTTGGCGACTTCGCGTTCCCTTTATCATATGCAATTCCGGGTCCGTGACAGGTTCAATCTTCAGATGTCAGGGATCATCACCTTCTTCAACAGATCGCTGAACTATTTACCAGAATGAAGAACACTCCAAAAGGAGCTGCTAGGAAAGCTTTGCTAGAGGAAATCAAAGTCAAGCAAAAATTGTTATCACCTGAGCTCAGAAAAGAAGCTGCTGAAGTCTACCTGCTGCAAGCAAAAAGGACTTCCTCAAGCAAAGGAAGAGGCCTGAATGTCAAGTACTTGGAGAACAAGCACGGTTCGGTGCTGGCGATCTCTTCAGAGTAGCCTCTCCAACAGAGACGTACCACTCTGTGAAGAGCTGAGAACTTCGGTGAAAAACAATCTGTCTCCTTGAGTATTTTCCTGGATTGCCTTTAACTTACTGTTGCTTGCTTGCTTGTGAGATCTTAGACTTATTCTGTTCATCTATTATAGATCTCCTTTATACCTGTGTTTCATTAGCTATATCTCAGTTGCTATATATCTTATCTCACACCTGAGTCAGTTACCTGTTACACAGGCACATTGATTGCTCATCATTTACTAGGTCCTTAGAACACCTGTGTTAGGCACCTATGTGACAGCTGCATGCTAATTTACACATCATCTGGTGCCTGTGTCACTCACCTGTCACACAGCTAGCTAACCTTGGTTCCTGTTTAAGGCTTAACCTGTTCAATCAAGTTAAAAGAAGTAATTTTTGTTAGCCTCCTATTCACCCCGCTCTAGTCGGCACCTTCGGTCCTTTCAATTGGTATCAGAGCAGGTTGCTCCTTGATTTGGCCTAAACAGCCAGAGTAAAGGATGTCAGGCTATGAGGGTAAAATACCTGTTTTCAATGGAACTAATTATGCCTTTTGGAAAAGAAAGATGCAGATGCATCTTATATCTATTGATCCAGATGTGTGGGAAGTTGTTTGCACAGGCTACAGGTTGGCAGACCCAGCTGCTCTTAGCGTAAACGACAAGAGAAATATTCAGAACAATGCTAAGGCTGCCACTGCCAATATTTATGGGTTTGCAAGAGTATGACTCAACAGGGTCAGCACCATGGACTCTGCTAAGGATATCTGGGACACCTTGGAGCAGATCCATGAAGGCAGTGACACTCTAAAGTAGTCAAAGAGGAGCCTTCTGGAATCAAAGCTGGAGAGGTTTGAACTCGAGCATGGTGAAGACATCAATTCTCTGTTTTCAAGACTCACTATTATCACCAACCAGCTGAAGGCCCTAGGCTCCAACCGAGTGGAAGATGAAGACGTGATCAAGAAGTTCTTGTCAGTACTTCCAAAAGCCTATAGAACACTTGTTCTCATGCTGAAGGAAAAAGATGGGTTTGAGCAAATGAAGCACACAGAAGTGTTAGGAAGGATCCTAACACATGAGATGGAGCTTAAGCAAGAAGGCAAGCAAAGCTCCTCTCCAGCTATCAAGAAAAATATTACCTTGAAGACTACTGCTTCAACATCACAGATTGAGAGTGATAGCAGTGAAGAACTTGATGAGGAGATGACCAGCGGAGAAGAGAGTGAACTCATCTTCCTCACAAGGAACTTCAGGAAGTTTTACAAGAAGAAGAAGCAGCTTGGATCAGGCACTACTGCAGATAGACCCTCTCCTGAACCCCCTCCACTGACGGGCATAAAAAGGTCCGTCGCTGGAGGGGAACTCCACCGACGGACGGAAAATGGCCCGTCAGCGGAGAACGCAGCAAAGCAGAAGGTGAGGAGCACCACTGACGGGCTCCAAAATAGCCCGTCAGTGGAGATGAACATGCGGAGGGATAGATGACACGTCATTTTCACTGACGGGCTCTTATTAAGCGACCGTCAGTGGAGATGACAACTCCACTGACGGGCTCCAATGTAGCCCGTCAGTGGAAAGCTGAACATATGACGTGCTCTATCACTGACGGTCTCTTATGTGCTGCCCGTCAGTGGAGAAGTTGTCTTCACTGACGGTTAACTTTCACGTCCGTCAGCGGTATTTGGTGCGTACGTTGCTTATGAATCACTGACGGTGCCCTTTTAAGAGCCCGTCAGTGGTGCTCCTCACTATAAAACCAGAGCGCGCCCTTGCTGCTGGCCAGTGCTCGCGCGCCAACTGGCCAGCAGCGAGCGCCGCCGTCCCCCCAGCTGCAACCGCCACCGCCGCCGCCCCCCTTCCCCCCAACCCACAACCACTTCTCCCCTCTCCCCAACCCTCATCCCTAAGCTCTAGAGGGACTAGATCTAGATCTAGATCTTTTTGCTCCTCCTCTCACTCTCTCCCTCCTCCTCATCCTCTCACTCTCTCCCTCCCTCCTCCTCCTCTCACTCTCTCCCTCCTCCTCATCTCTCACTCTCTCCCTCCCTCCTCCTCATCCATATTAATCTTCACCCATTTCTAGCTCTCTCTCATTCTCTCCCTCCTCCTCTCACTCCCACTCTCTCCATTATCATTTATCACCGAAAAGATCGCTAGCGCTCGGTAATAATGCTCGCTAGTGTTCTTTTCATTTCGTATATGTATTTGATGTGATTTTCGGTTATCGAACTGATTAGTTTCGTGTCGTAGGTGTTGATCGATGGATCGCAGTTGGATGTACGACAACCGGGCGACAGAGAGTTGGGCTATGGCTTTGAACGAGTTTCTTGATGTCGCCGAACGAGATATGAGGACAAAAGGTGGCACGAAGATTTGCTGTCCATGTCGCGATTGCAAAAATTTGGTAATGTTCGATACGAGAGGGAGGGTGACGGTACACCTGGCGCTTAAGGGTTTCATGTCAGGCTATACACGTTGGACATGTCACGGCGAGGAGGAGGAAGATCAGGTGTTACAGCAAGATGCCGAACACGGAGATGACGAAGAAGACGAGGGGAGTATCGAACCTGACACCGAAGGAGAAACGGGAAACAATTTGGCCGATATGGTGCAGGACGTTCACGTGGTGGAGCAGGTGGTTGTAGATCCTGAGGATGAAAGAGAGGCTGCTAAGTTCACGAAACTAGTTGAAGACTCACAAACCCCGTTGTATACCGGTTCCGATCCAGAGCACATGCGTCTGTCGGTCACGCTGGAACTTCTAAGGATCAAGGCAGCCCATAATTGTCCGGATGAAGGCTTCGGCGAGACACTGGCTTATCTTGCAAAAGTTTTTCCCAAAAACAACTTGTTGCCTACTAGCACCGATGAAGCCAAGAAGGTTGTCTGCCCTCAAGGATTGGACGTGCAGAGGTTCCACGCGTGCCCGAATGACTGCTTCATTTACCGCACGGAGCACGAGAAGCTGTACAAGTGTCCTACGTGCAACACATCCAGATTCAAGCGGGGTAGAAACCAAGCCGATGATGAGGACCCAGCGACGAGTGGCGCTCCCGCAAAGGTTGTTTGGTATCTTCCAGTGCTTCCCCGTTTGAAGCGTTTATTCGCTAACAAGAAGGAGGCAAAGCTGATACGTTGGCACGCCGAGGGGTGAAAAAGTGATGATGGCGTGATGAGGCACCCTGCCGATGCTTCGCAGTGGCGGGCAATCGACGCCCAATACGATGATTTCGGAAAAGATCTGAGGAACATCAGGTTCGGTATGAGTACGGACGGAATCAACCCGTTCGGCAACATGAGCAGCAGACACAGCACATGGCCCGTGGTTCTATGGATGTACAACCTTCCTCCGTGGCTCTGCATGAAGCGAAAGTACATACACCTCTCTATTCTCATTCAAGGGCCGAAGCAACCTGGGAACGATCTGAACGTGTAACATCAGTTGTTGTTCGAAGAACTCGCTACACTATGGGAACCAGGGGCCCAGGTCTGGGACGCTTTCCAAGAAGAATATTTCAATCTGAAAGCGCTGCTGTTCACGACGGTCCAAGACTATCCCACGTACGGATATCAATCCTGCCAGTGTGTTCACGGATACAAAGGATGTGTTAAGTGTTTGGAGTTTACAATAAGTCTACACTTAAAGGGCTCTAAAAAAATCGTTTTCATGGGCCACCGAAGGTGGCTGAAACAGAACGACCCATGGAGACAAGAGAAGGAGTTGTTTGATAATACTGTTGAGATCCGTTCGGCGCCCCGGGAGAAGACAGGGGTAGAAATCTATGACATCGTGAACACAATGCCCCCCGTTACGTCGGGTAAGACACAACCGCCTGTTCCCATGCAGGACGGCGTCTGGAAAAGGAAATCCGTGTTTTGGGATTTACCTTACTGGAGATTCCTAAGCACACGTCACAGCATAGATGTCATGCATGTTGAAAAAAATGTGTGCGACAGCCTGCTCGGTATCCTGCTAAACATGTTAGACAAGACAAAAGATGGACCAAAGGCACGAGCTGACATGGAATACTTGGGTATAAGAAAGAAGCTGTGGGCAACCAAGCAAACGACCAAGTTGGGCACGGGTGCAATCAGAATCAAGACGGACTGTCCCGCTGCTTGTTACACCCTGAGCAAAAAAGAGATCGTTAGTTTCTTGGAGTGCCTCCAATGTGTCAAAGTTTCTTCCGGTTACTCGGCAAACATCGGGAGAATAGTTGACATGAAGACTCGCCGACTAATTGGTATGAAGTCTCATGATTGTCATGTGATGATCACGCAGATACTTCCTGTTGCAATCAGAGGTCTCATGGAGCCGGGGGTCCGCAAGACAATCTTGAATCTCTGTAACTTTTTCAACACGATATCACAGAAGTCGATCTCGGTTACGCGTTGCCATAAACTGCAGGAGGAGATCATTGTCATACTATGCGAACTTGAGATGTACTTCCCTCCAGCATTCTTCGATATCATGGTACATCTCATGATCCATATCGTCCCGGAGATACTGGACCTAGGTCCCGTTTTCCTACACAACATGTACCCCTTGGAAAGATACAATGGGATTGTGAAGCGCTACGTTCGTAACAGGTCACAACCGGAAGGTAGCATCATCCAAGGCTATGTTGCCGAAGAGTGTGTCGAGTTCTGCACGGATTACTTGGCTGATCAAAAGTCTATCGGTGTTCCTGTTTCGCGCCACATGGGTAGGCTCGATGGTGAAGGCCATGCACGCGGACAAAATGCGATACATGTTTATAATTCAGTATCGAATAGATCAGCTGACTACGAGAGAGCACATCTCGTGGTGCTGCAACACCTTACCGTGGTGCATCCTTATCTCTGGATGCACATGGTGAAGGTAAAAAAAGAAAACCCGAAAAAGGGAGAAGCGTGGCTCTCGAAAGAGCACAACGCGAAGTTCGCAAGCTGGCTAAAGAACTACTGGTATGAAAGGACTCCGACAAATGATGAAGAAGAGACGGTCAAAATGTTGTCACAAGAGCCTGCGAGCAAGGTCCTGACATTTCAAGCATATGATATCAACGGATACACATTCTATATGGAGGCTCAAGACAAGAAAAGTACGTACCAGAACAGTGGGGTGACGATAGAGGCTAAAACCGGTAACCGTAAGGACATATACTACGGTATTATCGAAGAGATTTGGGAACTGGACTACACCGTCACAAAGATCCCCATGTTTCATGTCAGATGGGCGAAAAATGTCCATATGGACGATGACAAATTCACTACCGTGACTTTACCTCCCCCGACATCTATTGACTCAACACAGGTGAAAGCAATTAGTGCCAAAGATGAGCCTTGGGTATTAGCTAAATAGATCTCGCAAGTGTTCTACATAAAAGACCCGAAGGAAAAGAAGTGCCATGTCGTCAGAAAAGGGAAAAGGAGTATTGTCGGAGTCGATGGTGTAGTTGACGAAGAGGACTATGACCAATTCGACGACCCGGACTCCGAGCCAGAAGATACTGATAAACGGCCCACCAAAAGGAGCAAAGGCACTAAGGATTCTGAACCCTACATCAGACGCACCCACGCCGAAGGACTAACGTATACCACCAAGAAGATTACTATTCACGAGAAGATTGTCGAAGACGACGAAACCTAGCGAGCTATGTGTGTTTGTATAATAATGTCTATGTTTGGATGACATTATATTATGTGTATGTGTAATGGTGTAATATTGTTGACTCGCGCTAAACGACAAAATCGTAAAACCCTAACCCGCGCCGACACAAAAATGCATCTCCCAAAATCTAAAACCCTAAACAAAATGCATCTCCTAAAAAACCTAAAACTAAAACCCTAAACAAAATGTCCTACCCCAAAAAAAGAAAAACATAGAATGCATCCAGCAAAAACAAAAAACAAAAAACAAACTACACTGACGGGCATATTTCAGGTGCCCGTCGGTGTAAAGACCACCACTGACGGGCAGACTGTGAGGCCCGTCAGTGGTAACCCCGGCTGCCCTAACCCTAGCTACCACCACTGACAGGCCTAGAAGGGCCACCCGTCAGTGGTAACCCCCGGCTCCCCTAACCCTAGCTACCACCACTGACGGGCCTAGAATGGCCGCCCGTCAGTGGTAATGTCACGGACCCGGAATCCACATGTGATTAGGGGAACGCGAAGTCGCCAAGGACCGAAGGACTCGTCCGCCCGGTGGCACGGTACCTGCGCCGTACGCACCGAGGCGGAACGATCCGACACCCGCGACGAGCGAGCCGGCCGGAAGCGACCAACCTTCCCAGAACCACATACGGATCCCAGATTCCGGTGAAGAGTCAGAGTCCTTCCCAAATCCTACTACGACTAGCAAGGTCGGAGGAGCCCGACGATTCTACCCACACCCTAACCTAGCTCGAAGCTAGTGGGTCGCTCGAAAGCCCGGTAGAACGCCCACACCCTGCCTGGCCGGCACTGCATCTCAGCCAGCGGGTCACTCAACCAACACCTGCTCGACTTAGTAGAAAATGGTACGGCTTCGGTCCTTCACGGCATACCCATACACTTCATATCATTCACGCATTGTGCAGGGGCAGCCTGGAATAACAACTCGGATATCACAGCACAAACTCTACATTACGATATTAATAATAACTGTCCACGTTGGGATGACATATTACAATAGTCGGTTATATCCAAACACATATCCGAGTACGGAGAAGTTAAACAACAGCGGAAGCAACATAAATGAGACCCACAGCGGCATAGTGACCGCTGACCAAAATCCACATCTATCCCATGAGTCGATAGCCAACCAAGGAAACCGGAAGCTAGACGGAATTGAAGTAATCCTCGACCACCGGCTCACCTGCAATGATCTAGGAATATCCTAGGTGAGTACGAAGGTACTCGCAAGACTTATTCGTGCTTGATTAGATGTCCTACACATGCTAGTATAACAACAATTAAACATGATGCAAATTGAGCTAACGAGATTAAAGCAAAACATGGTATGAATAAAAACAAGGGAAGAACACAACAATTCTCACTAACAGTTCAGATCTCGTATAATTTAACACACAACCATGAGAACATCAACCAATACGAACATGAGCATATCAACCATAACATTCTAAGTTGTCTAAGGGCAGCCCACGCCCACCTAATTTAATCGACCTCCCTGGACCGTCCCGGCAATACAACCCATAGCAGTGAGTCCGGCAACGACCATGAGGGTTTTTAACTTATCATTTTTTTTATTCCAATTAATCTCTCGGGCCGTTTTCGACAATACAGCCACCATGGGAAATATCGAGTGCTCCTCACTCGGAGGTTGCAAAGCTCCGGTGACCAAGGCTTGCCATCAGATAACCTATAGTGGTGATTCCGGCAATGACCACGCGGTGATAAGGGATGGTGACACGCTGAAGATCGGGTTGGTGCAGCGACAAAATTCTTCTTCCTCCTGGGTCGCCATCACCCGGCATTTAACACCAACCGTACCCATTGTGCACGCCCTCGGCTCTCCCAACTCACTTAAGCAATTTTAGTTGAAGGGGCAGTAAGGATGTTCTCAACATAAAGATACGCCCTACACATACTAGTGTACTCAACCACACATACGGCATCCAAATAACATCCATATACAAGCACACATATAAAGAGAGCATACACAAGAGTACGGAAAGTAAAATGCAACAAGCTCTGCTTGCCTTGGCCGTAGAATTCCTGATCTTGCGTGAGGTTGTGAGCCTGGTGGTCTCCCTCTTCGAGTCCTGTTGTGAACGATTCGAAGCGCCGGAAAGAAACGGCAAAAGAAGACCATAAGACTCAGCATGTATGCATGATGAATGGACAATGCTGGATGTAGGTGTCTAAGGTGGTGCGCCGATGTATATATATAACTCTAGATTGACTGACATGTTCCGGGTTTTAGGTTTAATTGACCTGTCGTTATCCTACCATAGGTGTTTAGGGCTCATTTGGTCGACTCGTTGTCGTAGGTGAGAACATGGAGTCGCGATTATTTACTGGCCGTTAGGCGATTTGTGACACTAGCTATTTTAATTTGGCGGTTAAGCTAGATGTTCTAGGTTCATATTCTTGGGGGTCATTTACATTCTTTTACGAGTTCTACAAGCTTCCTCATATTTAGCATTTCCTGTCTTCTTCTTAGTAAAGAACAAGGTATTGGAAATCTTATTCCGAATATGATCTCAGCATCTAAGAACAACAAGTGGTTTCATCATGTCATCTTTATAGATATTACATTTCGTAGTTAATCAAGTGTTCGTTGCATGGTCCCACATATCATAGAACGAGGTACTCATTCCTTTTTATTTAAACTTATCAGCATATGGTGTATGAGATTGTCCTTGACCCAGCTAAACCTAAATTATACTACATCTACCCAATGAACCGTTAGACCATGATTGCAGTAATCGGCATATCGACCATTGGTTCGCTTAATTGCCATTTAGCTCGGGTAGAAACAATTGCCGAAAGTTACTAGCGTTTTAAGTTTGCTAACCAAGGACTAACCTCTAACCAACTCTGTCTCTCCTCGCTACTGTTTTGCGTTAATAATTATTCAGAATGCCTAGTAGGTCAGGACATTGGCTATTTGACTGAACGCTGTTTGCCCGAGGTAGTTAAGTATAGTGATTCTAATTGACTTTCACCTATGCAGCAATTAACTGCGTCTCACTAGATTGGTTCACTAACCATGGTCACTCATATTAGCACACTACCGAGTCTTCCCTTACATCAACTAGGTTTGACAATCATCGAGCTAATTGTTGCGGCAAGGTGTTCGCCGATCCAACTTGTGCTTCATCAATACTTGTTGGCTGCCATGAATCTAACTAACGATCACAAGTCATACACAATCATCTCAGTTGTTCATTGATTGATTATTGCTATTGCTTAGCGCATAGAGCATGACCAACTTCATCGCTAACTAATAAGCATATTGATTTCTTGAGTGTGTTGGAAGTCGTCGCTATCCCAATACAACCAATCGTAGTTACTACTGATGTCAAAATTTAATTTACGTTCTTACCCGATGTTCTATCCTGGAAATGCTTTAGCAGATTAGTAAATGTTAACTAATAATCCGTCACATGAATTAATCGAATGCACTAATTATATAGCAAATCATGTACTAATCTACTTTACTCGATAATCCAGGGCAACATAATCTGTCATATTAATGCATTTTCATCCGACAAGTATTTAGTAAACATGGATACACTTTGTAATCTGAACAAAATTTAGACAGGGTTTACGTCAATTGACTATCACCACAGATTACTCGCTGATTACCAATCCGAGCTCCAACCGGCTATACTGGCTGCATAATCACACTAATCGATGTTTAGGACTTGTCCGACTCGACCAGCATTGCTCTGTTCTACCCTACCCTACCACTGCACTAATTATACACGGTCAGTTTACTCGATTTCAAAACGAACTCCGGTGCTGGCCATAACAACAAAGGATGAAGATGCGGTGAGGCACTGACCACGGCGGAGTAATCAGTCACGGCGGCGTCATGCTGGGGTTGGGGAAGAAATCGGGTGAGGAGCCGGGCGTGGAGGCGCTGAGGTCGTCGGCGGCAGAGACGGAGCTCGAGCTCGCAGGATGCTGGAGCGGGCTCCTGGTGGCGTGCGGTGGCGATGGGCAGCTCGCCGGCCACCACGGGAGGAGGCGAGCCCGGAGCTCAAGCGGCGGGTGGAGCAGCGGGCTTGGGCCCGCGGTGCTCGGGGAGGAGCGTGGCAGTGGCGCGAGCGGGGGCCAGGGGGGGGCGAGCGGCGCTCGGTGGCAGAGGGGATGGGGAAGAGCGGCAGGAGGAGGAGAAGGGCCGGGGGCGAGCTGGGCAAGCAGGGGAGGATGGCTTGCTAGGAGAGAGAGGTCAGAGGGAACCCGGCCAGAGGTAGAAGATGATGAATAGTAGAGGATTGGAAAATAATTGGCAGGGTGCTCAAATGTGCATGCATGTGGATGATTTTTGGAGGGATGGAATGCTCAGGAGGTGGGGAGTCTGTAGGTATAACATGCAGAGCTCAAATCCATGGTTTTGGATGGGATTTGGAAGGAAGAAAAAGAAGACATGGTTGGGGATTTTGGAGGAACCGATGGAGCAAGTGAGAGTGAGGAATGCTTACTGTGGTGCTGCGTGGGGAAGAAGAAGGCAACTGGAGGTGGGACCCACTGCAGGTAAGGGAGGTAAGAGAAGCTATTTTATTTCTTTTTCATTTTGCTTTTGTTTCTCTACTGACTTAATTTATCTCTATTTTGCTTAGGGCCATTTTTGGACAAGAGAAGGAATTTTAGAAAAATAATCTTAAGGTGTACAGATTCAGTTTTGGACAAAAAGGAATTTAGAAGAAAAATATGCGGTAAGCTATGTATATACAGATCCATTCCAGCTTGTACTCAGATCGAGTAATATTAACGTAGACTTTGGATTTATTGATGCTTAAACATTTTATACGCGTCGTAGCGTCGAGGGTGCCTCCTCCGGGATTAGGTATAGCTACCCGAACTAACCCGAATGTACCATGAACTATTAATCTTGGCCATTAGCATCGTAGGTATTTCAATTAACTTGCGTAAACATGTATTCATCCAAACACGAGATAACAGCATTGAAATAAGATGGAACCAATCGATAGCTGGGAGGTGAGGAACATGTACGAGTTTTAGAATCATGAGTTTTAGTGGCATTAGTCTTTGCTGTTCGCTCTCATGTTAACCTTAAGGGCGCATGTTAGGGTTTTTAATCGAAATCATTGTTGAAATGCCTATATGCATGCATGTAAGGGAAGAACCCCAATTTATTCGCGATGATCTTTACTATTCTCGTGTCGTAAAATTTGGGTCAGTACAGGTAATCCCCGGCTCCCCTAACCCTAGCAACCACCACTGACGGGCCTAGAATGGCTGCCCGTCAATGGTAATTACCACCACTGACGGGCCTAGAATGGCGCCCGTCAGTGGTAATCCCCGGCTCCCCTAACCCTAGCGAACCCAGCACCACTGACGGGCATTTATGGTGCGCCCGTCAGTGGTAACTAATCCACCACTGACGCCTTCCTCTCCGCTGACGGACCTTTATTGTGTGCCCGTCAGTGGTACTCCATATCATATATAAGCCACGCGGGACTTGGCGAAAACTTCGCCAAGTCCCGCGCGTTCATTCGAACCAGCAGCGAGACAAACCGAAGCCCCGACGCCGCCAGGCTGCTCCGACACCCGATGCCCGTACCGCCCGGTCCGCCGCCTCCGTCGTCCACTCGCCGAGATGGCCTCCCCGAGCCATGCCGCTGCCGAAGCCGCCGCCGCCGTCTCCCCTGCCGCCGCCGCCGTTGCCGAACCCGTTGCCGAAGCCGCCGCCGTCGTTGCCGAACCCGTTGCCGACGCCACCGTCTCCGTTGCCGACGCTGCCGCCGCCGTCTCCCCTGCCGCCGCGTCCGTCGACCGCACCGCCACCGCCACCGCGAGGTACGTCACCCTTGTTCCCTTGTTCTTTCCTTCCTCCGCATCCTTGTCCTCCATTCCTTCACTCCCTCCCTCCGTCCCCCCCTCTCCCTCCTCCGATCCAAATGGTGCCTCGGCAACCCGCTCCCGGCGGCCTCCCCTAGCCAGTTGTTGTACGGGGGATTAACGTTCATGGGATTCGGTGGAAGCGACTAATCAATGCAATGCAACCGTTAACCATTACGTGTGTGTGGATATACATGTAATTCTCCCTTCTATGTTTTTGTTTATTTTGTTCTTCTTGAATTATACTGTTCCATGCTTGTATAGTATGCGGGCGGGTATTAACATGTTGTCATGTGTTGCTAGTTGCTAACCCAATTAATTTATCACAATTTCATCGATTTTAGGCTGATATGATTAGAACATTAGGTAGTCAGCTGGTAATGTCGGGAAAATGCATATTTAATGGTAGTGGGGTTAATGTTAGCAATTTAGGTCAGATAGTAAGTCAAGTGATGTGCGCTCAAAATTTCTATTAGCTTGATAGTGTTGTGAGTAACATTTGGTTGTTCTCGAGCTAGTAGTAGGCAATGGGGCAGTTAAGGTATGTTTTCTGGTAGTACTTACATACATCAATCAAGCAATGGTGGGAAGTCTTTGTGTAGAGATTGCTAGAAGTCAGAAAGGAGGAGACTTGATAGTTATGTTACTGTTTATAAGATTGAAAGTATGGAAGTAATTGAGCTCATGATTTAGTGGTCAATAATGGTGCGGTAGAGAAACTGAAATGCCATGTGATGTTTTGTGCTCTGCAGACCTAGAATTGTGGGCATTATTCTATTCCTCGCTAATCCCTGCCACGGTTGTGAATTTGGAATGGGAAAAGGGTGACTTCATTGTTGTCTCATTTAGAAACAACATTATAGTGTTCAATTGATAAGTGTAGTGCTCAATTTTCTGGCAGAAGCCAAACAAAATCAAAAGGGGAGTTTTTCTCTCCATAGTCCTAGAAGAAACTTGGTTTATTATGCCATGTAAAGAGATGATTGGGTGCAGAACATTCTCGTTTGCTCTTTCCAAACATTCTTTTCTTTGCAACTAAAATTTTCTCACAATTACACAAGTTTGTACCTTACGTTCTTGGTGTGTAATACTATCATGGTGGAATGATATAAAAGTTAGATGAAGCATTTCATTCAATTGTTACTTCTGTGATGATTTGATTGCCATATACTACCTCCGTATTTAAGCAGTTTTAACGCATATGCCTTGAGCGCTTCCATTGCTTCCTGTAGTATTCCCGCTGGGGCGCCGACCCGAGCAATAGAGCCCGTGGGGGTCGTCCTCGGCATGGTGGCACCGTTCGAGCCGCCTAGGGAACAAGCCCCCGTTGCTGCCGTCACAGCTGCCCAAGATCAACCTGCCTCGGAGTCCACCTCCTCCAGCGATGACTCTGGCTCCGAGTCAGCCTCTGAAGAGGACGTGGTGCCCTAGGAACAACTACCGCCCCCGGCCCCGACAAGATCTCAGACTAGGAGAAAAGGCAACCAGTTGCCGGACAGGACGTACGTCGTCACTCGAGTCGACGACGTCAGAGATGTTCCAGCGAGTCCACAGAAGGCCGCCCAGACCTTCAGCAACGCCTGCGGGTGCTTAGTCCATGAACAAGTGAAGATCACATGCAAAGAATTCAGCCAGTTGTCTGAGTCGACCCGTGAAGCTTTATTGAGGAAACTATGGGACAAATACCAGATTCCTGCCGCCGACAAGGACAGAGTCCAAGCGGCAGCCCTTCGCATCATGGCTAGGGCTCTCAAGACTTGGCGATACGACGCACAGAAGGTCGTGGACGACGACTGGGATACGAAGATCAGTACAAGATGGCCGAAGATAGAAAAGGAAGACTGGGAGCAATTCGTTGCTGAAATAAGGAGTGCGGAATTCCAAGAGAAGAGTCGCTGGGGGAAGGAGCTTAGGGCCAAGAACAAGTTAGACCACAAGCTCGGAAGCCGTGGATACCTTGGGAAGAGGCCAAAGTGGGCCATAGAGGACGCCAAACTGGCCGCGGCTGGGAAAGCGCCTCCTTTTGCGCATCTCAGGGAGCCACGCGCCAGGGAGTATATGAGGGCGCATACAAGCTCTGACACTGTGACGGGGTCACCAATTATACAGTCTGAAGAACTCCAGGAGGTGGCCAACCGGCTGGTAACATCTCAACTCAGTGTCTTTTCTTACGTAGTTACGTTGTATCGAAATACGCTATCTTCTCATCATGCAATATAACTTGCAGACAGAGCTGAGCTAGCAGCCTGCAAGCTCACAGGACTCCGTCACGAGCTGCCCGAGGTGGAACGATGATCTGGCGAAGGCTCGACAGAAACCGGAGCATCGGGGCCGTGTAGTAGGCGTCGGGGATGGCGTTAAGTGGGACAAGGTGTTTCCCCGAAACCCCGAGGGTCGCCGCCGCCCAAGGAGAGACAGCCAGGAGTACATGGATAATCTCCTTGAGCAAATGCGAGAGATCGCCGAGCAGACGTGGGTACGTATGCAAGTCCTCGCAGCGCAGGGCGGTGCGACAATGGTCCCCGATATCCAGCCGTCTGGTTGGAGTAGCTGCGCATCCTCCTCGGACGGCCGGCCAGAATCGTTAAATCAAATTGACAGCATCACCGTAAGTTTTGTACGTTAAAACGAGTCATTACAGTAAATCCTGATATCATTGTCCTGACTTCAGTTAGGACGGCACATCTATCCCTGTTTTGCAGGAAGCCACTAGATGCACACTAACGGTGCAGATCCCTGGCATGAAGGTGAAGGTTGCGCACGGCCAGGTCTTCCCGACGCCGGAGGGGGCAATCCTGCACTGTGTTCCTATGCGGGAGCACCATACGAAGGTGCAGGTGGACGTCGTCCTCAACGACTACAACGATGTGTTAGCCCCTGTCCCCCCTGAAGAGGAAATGACACGGCTAGGGCAGTGCAAGAACTATTTCATCCAGTGGCCGAAGAGCCAAATTATTTTAGCTGCGGCGCCCTCTCCTCGCACGGCTCCATCTCCTCGCACGGCCCCCTCGTCCACCAACCCGTCTCCATCGGTCGGATGATCTCCCTTGGGCCTCAGCCAGACAGCTCCGACGTTCAAATACCTTGAAGACCATCTTGTCGGGGACCAGTACAGGGAGACGGGTATGTAGTCCCCGGCGGCGAGGGACGAGCCCATGATCGATCCACTGGAAAGGCGTGAGGAGGATCAACCTAGAGGGAAGATTTTCTCTCCCGCCACACTTGTCGGAACACTGGAAGCGGCGATGGCAGCAGGCAAGAGTCCTGAGCCACTGCATAGGAGGAAGAAAAGCAAGAAGAGAAGGGCCGGCACCGGCGAGAAGGAAAGAAAGGAGTAGATGAAGAAATCCTTATCCTTCTCGGCATCGGCATCGTCATCCAAATTATCTACACGGAGCATGGGTCTCTAGCGATATGTTTACGAACTAGGTCAGGACTTGCTCCCGCAGGACGAGTTGGACAGTCTTTCCGAGGACATGAAGGCACTGCATGAAGATTACCTAAAGATGTCCAGAGAGCCGCAAACATTCTGCCAATATTGGAAGGTCAAGGTGCCAAGAGATTACAACTTCTTCATGGAGAACGACCAGGACACCTTCGACCTACCTCTTCAATATGTTCAACCTCTACAGGCTCGACACCACGATGGTCAGGCTATGGGCTCTCTATCAAGCCCAAGAGTGCAGACATCTACAGGACTCCAATATCGGGATAGTCGATCCGATATGCATGAACGAAGGCTACGCTGATACCACGGACGGTCGAGACTTTCTACAAGAATATCTATCGCGTGTCTTCATCGTGCATAAGGACAAGGAGTACATACTAGCCCCCTACAACCCTCTGTAAGTCCTTTAACTTAGCACCGTATGAATTTTTTTGTTTTTTACGCATGTATCTCCGCCTTCTTACGTTCATTTGTTCACATTGACGCAGTGACCACTGGGTCCTCATTGTGATAGTTCCAAGCTGGGCCAAGGCATTCTACTTCGACTCCGATGCGCAGAAGAGATCGAACTTCAAAAATATCACTTCTATTTTGGATGCAGCCTTTTTCAGAGCCAAGTTCCCGGGCCATCAAAAAATACCTCCAAAAGCGACAAAAATGGTACACCATTACAAGTTCCCTTGCAGAGTTCAGCCCGAAAATAGCGTGACATGTGGGTACTACACCTGTGCCCATATGGACCTATTTGTCCGGTACAAGAACAAGCATTGGAAGGATATGAAAGAACTGAAGGCTTGGAGTGAGCTAGGACATCAATTGTACGATTGGCGTCAGGACTTTGCCCGCATCCAAAGAGTCTTCGCCAAAATCATCAATCTTGAAGTAATCAATCCAATGGGTGAATTCTACGCCGGCCCCCAGATTCCGAAGCTAAACTTAAGCGGGAATCAGTAGATTAGTTGTTTAAAAAACTTTATTATGTCGCTCGTTAGATATACTTGTTTTCTTTCATACTTGTGATTAACGGTTACGTGAAGTGTTATGTCATTACGAATAAGTTATATCAAATTTTATATTTGTGAATATTTCTGAAATTTATGAAAATTTGTGTATATTTGTGAAATATATGGATGTTTGTGAAATATATGACTATATTTGTGAGAATTGTGAATGTTTGCGAAATTTGTGAACATATTTGTGAAAATTGTGAATATATTTGTGCAATAGTGCAATAGGTGTTGAATGGAAATGCACAACAGAAGCTCTACTGACGGGCACTTAACAAACGCCCGTCAGTGGTGAAGCCCGTATGGCCAAGCTGCAGGTCCTACCACTGACGGGCGAGTAGAGATAGCCCGTTAGTGGTGAGCTGATACCACTGACGGTCGCTGATACATAGACTGTCAGTGGTGAGGTCCTACCACTGACGGTCGCGTATCAGACGACCGTCAGTGGTGATTGGTTTACACTGACGGTCCTCGTGCCCGTCGGTGGAGGTCACCCCTCCACTGACATTCCCAGGGTGACGGGCCCCCCGTCCGTCAGTAGAGGGGGTTAAGTGCCCGTCAGTAGAAGCCCGTTCTGCAGTAGTGAGGTGACAGATTCAGAGGGAAGAAGCTATCAAAAGATAACAAGTGCTTCGAGTGTGGCAAGGAAGGCCACTTTGCTGCTGATTGTCTAACCAAGAAAAAGGACAACAGCTAATACAGAAAGAAGAAAGACTTTCATGGGAAGAAGAAGACCTTCAACAGCAAGTATCCAACCTACTCCAAAAACAAAGCCACTGCCAGAGCTTATGTTGGACAGGCTTGGGTATCTGAGGATTCAGGCTCAGAAGAAGAGTCAGAGGATGAAGATCAAGTTGCTGGGATCGCCATCAGCATGGCTGATATACCCAGCTGTGACACAGCCAGGTCACACAGCTCTGAGTTCAGTGCTGAAGCTGATCAACTGCCATCCACTTCTGCCCCTTTGTGCTTCATGGCCAAAGGTTCAAAGGTACTTACTGAGGATGACTTTCCTGATTATACTGAACTAATAGACATTCTTGAAAGAACAGATAAAGCCTATGGCAAGGAGAGGAAGGAAAACATCTCTTTAAGAGATAAACTCAGGGAGCTGAGTGAATCATATGATGAGGTTACAGATGACAGAGAAAACCTCAGGCTAGACCAGGAAAACCTGGAGATAGCTCATGCGAAGCTCAAGGTAGCTCATGAGCTTCTGATTAAGGAGCATGAGGAGCTCAAGGCAAAGCATTCTATGTGCACTGATATTTCTTCTATATCTACTGATGCATCTTTGCCTACTCATGCTGCTATTGAATCATGCTTAAACTGTGTTAGTCGCATAAATATTCTAACTTCCACAGGTTGTGTAGTTGATAACTCAAAAGAGGCTTCAACCTTTGTTATTATTAACTCTGTGCATGCAGTTGAGCACAACAAGCTCAAGGAAGAGCTGGAAGAGCTTAAAAGGCTCATAAGAAAAGGCCTATGCACTGCCAATATTGGCATGCAACACTATGAGCTCATCAGAGCTGAAATGCTTAAAAAGAATGATGGCCGAAAAGGCCTGGGTTACAATCCCTCTGCTAATAAGGATAAACTGCATGCTGTGACTAATTTTAATCTTGTAGAGAAATTTGTGAAACAGGCAGGAACAGATGACAACAAACCTGTTGGTCATATACAGAGAAATAGGAAGATGGTAAACATCCCATCCAATCCATCCTATGTCTTGCAGAAGGACAGAAAAGAGAAGGTTATGGCTAAGTATATAGGTCGCAGACACTTGACAAAGTGGTTGCCGGCCATCTGGGTTCCAAAGGTGACAGTCACCTGTGCCACCGGTGTCTTACACAGCTGTGTACCCATCAGTGTCACCGGTAACACACGCAGCCAACTAACCTCTCTGTCTAAGGTTGCAGGTGATAGTAAGCCTAAGAGAATTCATGTCATATCATCTGTTGCTCAAGCTATCAACTATAGAAATAAATCTTCTAACTCATTAACTGTTGTTTCTGCATATGGTAAAACTGCTAAGGGAACCAAACAAGTTTGGGTCCCTAAATCCCATAACTAATCTTGCAGGACACTGCCTCCAGTGGAACTGACTGGGTTGTGGATAGTGGATGTACACAACAAATGACAGGAGGCAGAGAGGAGTTTGTAGAGATCACACATGAAAATTTTCCAAGTAAACATGTGATCTATGCAGATAACTCCAAGGGAAAGGTAAATTGCGTTGGTAAAGTTGCCATATCTGAACATCACTCTTTATCCAATGTAATGCTTGTAGATTAGATAGGCTATAGCCTTATGTCTGTGTCAGCTGTGTGACACAGGTATGAAAGTCACGTTCTATCCTGATGAGGTTATAGCTTCCAAACTATCTGATGATTCTCAAGTGTTCAAAGGATGCAGGTCTAGAAAACTATACACAGTAAACTTCAATGAACAGCCTGCTGCAGATCCATGGTGTCTAATGGCCAAGACCAGTGTTGGCTGGCTGTGGCACAGGCGGCTAGGACATGTTGGGATGAAGCTTCTCAACAAACTAAGCAAACATGACTATGTCATTGGCTTAGAAAAGGTGAAGTTTGAGAAGGACAAGCCCTGCAGTTCATGTCAAGCCGGCAAACAAGTTGGAGCTGTCCATCGTCCCAAGAATGTCATGACCACTACCAAACCTTTTGAGCTCATACACATTGACCTGTTCGGTACTAATACATATGAGAGCTTGGGAGGTAACAAGTATGGATTTGTTATTGTAGATGATTTTTCTCGATATACTTGGGTGTTCTTTTTGAAGGAGAAGACACAGGTTTACAAGAAGTTCAAGCACCTCATAGTAAGAGTACAAAATGAATGGAAGATAAACCTTGTCAAGGTCAGGAGTGACAACAGGACTGAGTTTAAGAACTCCAAGGTGGAAGCATTTCTGGACAAGCATGGAATCAAACATGAACTATCAAGTCCATATGCTCCACAGCAAAATGGAGTAGTGGAAAGGAAGAAAAAAACCCTGATAGAGATGGCAAGGACACTGCTAGATGAGTACAAGACTTCACCAAGATTTTGGGCTGAAGCTATCAACACTGCCTGCCACTCCATCAATAGGATATATCTACATCCACTACTCAAGAAGACTCCTTACGAGCTGCTCACCAATACCAAGCCAAATGTCTCATACTTCAGAGTATTCGGTTGTAAGTGCTACATTCTTAGGAAGGGCAAACGCCTCACTAAGTTTGAAGCTAAATCTGATGTTGGTATATTCCTTGGTTATTCCACTAACTCCCATACCTATAGAGTTTTTAACACCTCCACAAAGGTTGTTGAAGAATCTATAGATGTGGACTTTGATGAGTCTTATGGCTCCCAAGGAGAGCAGGTTGCAAATGATGTAGGGAGTAAGGACATTCAAAAGAAATCTACTGGTGAGATCAGACCCACCGTCAAGGAGGAATCCACCTCACCAAAAGATCAAGAACCACTCTCTCCATCACTGGATGAAGACACTAGAGATGAAGACATCAAGCTCGAGTATAACCCAGCTAATGATCTCCTGGATGCAGAGTACCTGTCTCAGCTAGCTGTGTCACAGGCAACACCATCAGCTGTGACACCGGCGGTTGACCTCGAACCCCTTGTGATCAGCAGGCTGCAGAAGGATCACCCTATAGACCAAATCATCGGTGCCATTAATAGGGGAGTGACTACTCGTTCTCGAATAGCTAATTTCTGTGAACATTACTCTTTTGTTTCCAGTGTTGAACCTAGGAATATTAAGGAAGCTCTCATGGATGCTGATTAGATAAATGCTATGCATGAAGAGCTGAGTCAATTTGAGAGAAATCAAGTGTGGTCCCAGGTGGAAAGACCCAATGATCATAATGTGATTGGAACAAAATGGCTCTTCAGGAACAAACAAGATACAAATGGACAAGTGGTAAGGAACAAAGTCAGACTTGTGGCTCAAGCTAGGGTTTACACAAGTGGAGGGTCTGGACTTTGGAGAAACCTTTGCTCCAGTTGCAAGACTTGAAGCCATCAGGATTCTTCTTGCTTATGCTGTTCATCACAATATCAAGCTTTATCAAATGGATGTAAAATCAGCCTTCCTGAATGGTAAATTCTCTGAACTTGTTTATGTTGAACAGCCACCTAGTTTTGAAGATGATAAGAAACCACACCATGTCTATAAACTACATAAAGCACTCTATGGCTTAAAACAAGCACCTAGAGCACGGTATGATACATTGAAATAATTTCTGATCAAGAATGGATTTAAAATGGGCTTAGTAGACACAACTCTATTCACTAAGAAAAATGGAAAGGATTTATTTGTGTGCCAAATATATGCCGATGACATAATATTTGGCAGTACTAACCGCTCCATGAGTGATGAGTTTAGCCAGATGATGACCAAAAGGTTTGAGATGTCTTTGGATAGAGAACTCAAGTACTTCCTAGGACTTCAGATCAAACAACTCAAGGAAGGTACATTTATTTCACAAAAAAAGTTAACCAAGGACATCATCACCAAGTTTGACATGAAGGATGCAAAGCCTATTCACACTCCCATGCAAACTAATGGTCATCTGGACTTAAACATCGAAGGTAAGTCTGCTGATCAGAAAGAATTTAGATCTATGATAGGATCCTTGCTTTATTTGTTTGCATCTAGGCCAGATATAATGTTGAGCATATGCATGTGTGCAAGATTCCAAGCTAACCCTAAGGACTGTCACAGAGTGGCAGTACGAAGAGTACTGAGATATTTGATTCAAACCTCATGCTTTGGTCTTTGGTATCCTAAAGGTGTAAATTTTGAGCTAGTTGGCTATTCTGATAGTGACTATGCAGGGTGTAAGGTTGACCGAAAAAGCACCTCTGGTACTTGTCAATTTCTAGGGCATTCATTAGTGTCCTGGTCATCCAAGAAATAAAAATCAGTAGCCCTTTCCACTGCAGAAGCTGAGTATATAGCTGCTGGTAGTTGTTGCGCTCAGTTATTATGGATGAGGCAGACCTTGAAAGATTTCAGCATATCTTTTAATTAAGTGCCCCTCTTCTGTGATAATGAAAGTGCAATTAAGTTAGCCAACAACCCAGTACACCACCAAAGATCCAAACACATTGAAGTGAGGCATCACTTCCTGAGAGATCATCTTGAGAAGGGAGATATACAGCTATGCCATGTAAGGACTGAAAAATAATTAGCTGATATTTTCACCAAGCCCTTAGATGAGACTAGGTTTTGTGCTTTGAGGAGTGAATTGAATATCATTGATGTCTCTAATCTTCAATAAAAAGGATTGGCTTGGTGTCTAGCTCATATGTTCTGCCATTTTTATGCCTTACATGCTCATTTGTGTTGATCACCTGTGTCACAGGTGTATGTGTTATGTGCATAGAGTAGAGATCTTTTTTTTTAGCTGTGTGTGCACATTAATGTGTACCTATTTTCAAAATCGACTCATGTCAGTTTTAATTTTGCTTGATTGATTTTCTGGCAAATTGACATTGGGAAGATTGCATAAGGATCCCCTGATAGTGCCCATATGCTTGCTGTCTTATCAAATTCTCTCTGTCTTGGTGTTCTATGGATGAAATACTTGTCACCTGAGCTATCCATCTGTGTCTCAGGTGAATGCTTTTGATCTCGGTAGGTCCTAGGGTATCTTGTCTACGCACCTGTGTCACAGGTCCTTCTGTCAGCTGTGACACAGCCACCTTATACCCCTTCAGCCTATATAAGGCGTCGATACGTTTTCCACAGAACCCACGTTCTACGTTAAAACCCCAAACTTCCGCCTTGCGCCAAAACTTCAAGTTCTCGACAAAATTGACGTTTCCGCCACTCGAAATCTTTCGAAGCATCGGAGAAAGCTTTCTGAAGAGCTCCAGCATCAATTCATTCGCGCATTATCAATCTTTGCTCAAAGTAAGCTTCCGCCAGCCCTACTTTGCACTTGTTCTTTCTTAGGGCTTATGAATTTGCTCTAAAGCCTAATCCATTAGTGCATTGTTAGATGTAGGGTTGGTTTAGCTCCTGACAATCTTTCAGAACCAATCTTGCTCGAAATTAACCACCGAAAACCAGTAAAACTCTAGATTTCTAAAATCTGTCATCCGCCTCTACACGTAGCTGTGTCACCGCTAGGGTCTCACCTGTCACATAGGCAAGTCTATTCAATAGGCTGAGACCTCGGTTTGTTACCAAGTTCCCACCTGTGTCACCCTATTCTCACACAGGTGTCTCACACAGCTACTATCTTTTGCATCTCAGGAACACCTCTTACCTATATTCTGTTTTATCTATCTTGTTTCTACAGATGTCTTCAGATTCTGATAGAGCTGACAGTGGGGTCAAGTGGTCTGATCCAGAGCAGTCCAGCTTTGAGATAAATATTTCAGATTCAGACCAAGAAAGAGAAAGGCTGAGACAGAAAGTAGAGGTTGCTGAGAGAAGAAAGGCAAGCCAAAGGGCTTACAGGTAGAGGAAAACTGTTGCAAAGAAATCAGCTTCTCAAGCTGGTAAATCCAGCTCAGCTCAGCGTGCTCCACCCAAGAGGACAAGATCCTCAGCTTCTGTTGAACACACATCTTTGGGAAAGGTAGCAGCCAAGAGGCAGAAGCAACCAGCTAAGAGAGGTTCAAAGCCTTCTATTGCAAATGTGGTGCTACCAAGAGGCACACTCACCATCAGAACCAGTTCCAGAACCCCAAATATCTCAAGAAGATCTTGAAAATGATAAGCTGATTCTGGACGAGTTGGATAGGCTGGCAGCTCAGATGAGAGAAACAACTGATGAAACAGTAAAGAAGCAGCTATCCACCATATATACAGCCAAAAGCTTTGAGCTTTCAGAGATGTCAAGGCCTATATCTATGGCAATTCCAGAACCATCAGAAGCAGATAAGGCTATCTTGAGGGAGATTGCAGATTTGCACAAGTAGATGCGGTCAGGCAAATCTTATTCAGAAGAAGCAGAGTTGAGAAAGAAAATTCTTGAAAAGCAGGATCAACTTTCAACAAAATGCTTGGTAGAAGGGTCACACAAACCTCTGGAACTTCAGCATATTGATGCTAGAGATAGGCATCTCATCCTTGAAATCAGTGAGTTAATCAAGAAGGCTAACACTCTGCCATGTAGCCTTGAGAAGTCTTCCATTCAAGCCAAAATCAAACTCAAGCGAGGTCTGTTGTCTCCTGAATTCAAATCTCAAAGAGCAGCTCGTACTATTGCCAGTTCAGGATCAAGGGCTCCTCCCATAGCTGCAGATGATCTTCTTATATTGGAGATACATTGTAATGACCAAAACCTTGAGACACGAGACCAGTGAAGATCGTCGTGAATAATTTGGAATACCTCTACTGCATGCCCGCATCTAGGTCATTGGAATTTGTAGCTCGGATCAAAAACCACTTCAACAGAGTATGTGAAACCAAATTTGTTAAAAACCTTCTTCAAATTATTCTCTTAGGTCCTAAATACCATTGAGAAATAATATACAACTTCTTCCATGAATCGAATCGGGTTCCCATATTTTAGTAAATGCTTTTCGAATCTCCTCTCCTCCGAATAAAGCAGGAATACGTCAACAAGATGAACCTTCTATCTCCTACGAAATTCCACCTTCAAGTTTTCCCCATGTCGTTCCCATGTCGTTAAACAAAAAAAAATTCAAACTTCTTCTGTCCAAAATTGGCCCTAAACAAAATAGACATAAATTAAGTCAGTAAAGAAACAAAACCAAAATAAAAAGGAAATAAAGTAAAAAGAAATTCTCTTACCTCCCTTACTTACAGTGCGACACGCCGGCAGCTCCTTTTTCCCCACCTGGCCAGCAACTTCCCCACCGCAGCTTCCCCTTTTTCTTCTCCACTCCGCACAGCAGCAGGCATCCCCATTTTCTTTCTTCTCTTCTATTCTCCAAAGCCTCCTTCCCCAACTCATTCCCCACCGTCACCTTCTCTCCTCCAAATCCTGCCTAAAGATGAAGATTCAATCCCTGCATGTCATACCCCTAAATTCCCCACCTCCTGTGCACTCAATCCATCTAAAAATCATCTACATGGATGAGCTCCCTGGCGTTCTTCCTCCGCCTGCGCCTCCCAAAGCTCCGGCTCCTCTCCTCTGCTTCCCGCCGCGCCTCCCCTGCTCTTGGCCGCCGGCCTCCTTTTTCCTTCTCCCCCACACCACCGGACGTCGCTCCCAGCTCCCTGCCGGCCTCCCTCGGGTGCTCCCTGCTGCGGCAGCAAGCCACCGGCTGCGGCCGCCGCCGCCCTACTCCCGCCCCTGCCGTCGACCTCCCATTACCGCCTGGGCTCCGCCTCCTTCAAGCCCCGCGCGCCGCGCCCCCAACCCCGCTCATCCTGCCTCCAGCGCCGCCCGCCTTCCTCACCGCCGGCTGCCCCGGGCCGCGCCCCTCCTCCCCTCCCCGTGCGCTACCGCCGCTCGCCGAGCTCTCCCCCGGCCGCCCGTGCAGATTCGCCCCACCCGGGCCTTCTTCCCGTGCGCCTCCGCCTCCTCGTCGCCAGGCCCTGCCTCTCCTCCTCGCCACCATCCTCAACCCGCTGCGACGCCGCACTGGACCTCCTCCCCGCGGTGCTTCCCTTCCCCACCAGCTCTGGACCGAGGGGCCCTCGCCTCGCCGCATGTGACGCCGCACCATTTACCTTCCCCGGAGAAGCTGCTGTGGTTGGAGCGGATGCCGTGGCTGCTGCCGACCCTTGTGTTATCCATCGGCTGCTTGCGTCAGCCCTCACCACTCCGTCGCGCCTATGGCGAGCTTGAGGTCTTTTTCCCTGCTCCAGCTCGCTTGTGGTTGAATATAGCCTTGCAGTTGTTGTCGCCAAGCTAGTCGTGTGGCAGAGCAGAAGCTAAAGAGCTATCTACGATTCAATTCAGTTGTTTCTTTTTAGCTTAATCAATCACGGCCACCAGCAGGTTTAAAATGTCCTCAAGTAAATTATCTAATCAGTCGTCAACTTAGTTAGCCTCTGTCCAATGGACTTTAGCTATAGCAAATCAAACTCCACTTGATTACTGGCTTAAAACATGTCAGTACTAATGACCAGATATCTCTTAACTCAATTTTGTAAACCATACACTCAATTTTAAGGCAACAGTCAAATTATTTGGTCTGTAGCTAAGCACTATCCATTACTCATATAGATAAATATTCATCATGTTTATACCTCGCCCCCTTAGGTGTCCCAAAGATCATTAAGCTGGGCTAAAACTTGTTCACGTGATGGATCCCTAACCAGTACATGACACAACAAGAGTTTCACTTATGACCGTTTAACTAGAGTAGTTCAATCAGCAACTACAGAAATAGCAGCCTGTGTGTTATCGCTGCTAAGCTACATGTGTACGAGCACATATGCTACTAACTATGTCGCCGCATATTCTACTGTTACTTAGGTTTGCTTGTCCCACCTGAATCCATATCAATAGGTTAATTAGTGTACAATAGCTAACTAATATGTTGGTTAGCTCAGTCGCTCTCTGATATGTGTATGTCTAGTTCAAGAACAGCATACCGTGGTGTGCGTATATGCTTAATATAGCTAAGCAGTTGTTGCACTAAAATATTGCTTCCTCACGTCACTAAATTGATTAATGATCTAGTGCACTAATACTTGATAGTTAGCTTAATCAACTAAGTTTAGACATTTGAAAACGTCCCAATTTCTCATTAACGAGTGGATAGTTCGTTCGGTAAATACACCAACTAATTTGTGAGCTACCATGAAGCTAATCAGTGAACTCAATCCGTGAAATATACTAGTAACCTGTTGGTAAGTGAGTAGTCAATTAATGGCGGATTATTTTAGACATCCTAATTTAATGTAAGCTTATTTCTTTACTAAGAAGAAGACAGGAAATGCTAAATGTGATTAACCTAGTAGAACCTGTAGAAAAGGCATACCACCTCTAAATTGAAGTTATCACCGCACGAGCGGTTTATAAAACACACTCATTCTTGTTGCATGCGATGGCTAATTGATTTAGTTAATTCCTTGCTGTAGGAAGTATACTTAATATGCTGATTCTTGCATCCCGTAACCATACCCCATGCATCCCCGGTAATACCTAGTTAACTACTAACATGTACGCGAACCAACTCGATTAGGACGAAGTGCTTATCCTAATGCCAAACTCAAGTAACCGTGCAACTATTGTTAATTTGCTTGAAGCCTGGCCTAGCGATTTTCCTAACTACACTATTAATATATTAGTTTAATGCAGAAATTGGCACTTGCGATACACGCCATTCTAATTAACATAGAGATGATTCAAAACTAAGTTGGCATTCTGAATTGCTTACTAATTAGCTGATGTATAGATATATGTGACAATGGACCCGTTAGTCACCCTCGAGCCCTCACCACCCAGCTAATTATAAGAATATCGAAATTCTTTTCTTTACTGAGAAAAATACAAAAAGAGTCCTAGAAAATCTAGCTTAACAGCCAAACTTAAAATGCTAGTATCACAATTCGCCTAACGGCCAGAAAACAATCGCGACCCCATGTTCTCACCTACCACAACTACGAATCGATCGAATGAGCCCTGATCCTAATTACAGGTTTAAAACCGTTTTCCTTAGTTACATATTGTATTCCATGCATGCATCCATATTCTAGGTTCATCCATTGTTAAAGTTATAACACCACTAAAACTAACCCTAAAAATCTGGAATGAATATTAACCTGCCTATATAATTGTATACCTTCGTTTTAATCCACCGTAGTTGCATCGCATGCATTTTCGTAATGTTCGCAATAGTTCCTTAGACTTGTCTCTTTTCCTTTCTAGAGGTCATTTGCTTCTTATTGGAGTCTGGCTACTTCGAATTTCCTCACGAACGCTAGTGGATACATTATACCTCGTCACCCGGCTCCCAGGCAAGCTCCATTGCTTGTTGATTAATCATTACATTGTGTATTAATCCCTGTTTGACTTAATTAATTAAATTGACCTGGTGCTTGAGTGAATGTTTGCTTGACCGGTACTTGGTACCGCACTAGTATGTGTAGGTTGTGTTGTATGTAGCAGCTAGGGCTGAGAATCAACCTTGTTGCCCAATTGAGCTAAACTTGTTGAAGTGAGATGTGAGAGCCGAGGGTAGAGTAAAGATGAATAAAGTTGGTATTAATTGGTGCTAACGGAGCGACCCCCGGTGTTAGAAGTTGTGTTGTCGCTATACCAACCTGAGGCGATTTCATCGTATTACTTCCCCTGTTACGCGTGAACGTCACCGGAATCTCTGCCATGGTTTATCGGATTGGTGAGTCTCGGTCACTCGGAGACTAGCTACCTCCGGTGGAGGGCACATCGTTATTCCTATGGGGATGTATTGCCGGTGACGGTTTGAGAGATTGATTGAAATTAAAGGGTGTGGGCTACCCCGAATGAATTGGAAATGATGTCATCCATATTGCTATGTTGTTATGTGTGCTTGCAAATTGCTGTTATCTCCATGTGGTTATGATTTCTATTCTACTGCTACAATCTGAAATTGAATTGTGTAGCTTATGTTCATTTCATCTCTTGTATGCGACCTGAATTTGACATAAATTGCGAACCTTCACGCCTTGTCAAACATGCTTAATATCATGTTTTAATTAATTGATGAGCAATGTCTTGCGAGTACGGTGGTTGTACTCACCTAGGTTTATCCTAGGCAGGTTCTTGAAGCATTTGGAGTTGACGTTTGCTGCTTCGGTTTACCTCTTTCGGCTTCGACCTCCTTGGGAATCTTGTGGGCTGTTTGAGATGGGTTCCTCACCATCTCGGGCATTTTCCGTTTTTCTTCCGCTGCGGTGTGTAATTATGTATATTGTGATCGACTTCCGAGTCGCTATGTATATATATATATGTATTCTATAAGCCTTTCTCTAGTAGAGTTTGTGCTGTGGTAGCCCAAGTTGTTACTTGCGGTTGTCCATGTACAATGCGTGTATGTGATGAAGTATGTGGACAACTGTGCAGCGGTATTATTGCGTGCTAGGATTGCGTTTCGTGATGGCAGAGGTGAGCGAACCACTAGTCCTGTGTAGCTTTGGTTGAGTCGATCCAGGGGATTCGTCCCGTACTTGTTAAGCCTCCTACGACCGTCACGCCTCGCGCTGACGGCAGAGCAGAGCTGGATCCTCCCAGAGTCGCACCTCGTGGCTAGGTTAGGTTGAGGGGATGCATATCCCGGGCTCTAGTCCTCCTATGACTATCGCGGAGCGCAGACTTATCACGCGGTCTTACCCCTTCACCGGTATCTGGGATTTATATGTGGTTTGGGGAAGATTGGTCGCTTTCGGCCGGCCCGCACGTGGCGGGTGTCGGATCGTCCGCCTTGGTGCGTACGGCGCAGGTACCGTGCCACCGGGCTGACGAGTCCTTCGGTCCTTGGCGATTATCCGTTCCTTTAGCCATATGTAATTCCGGGGCCCTGACATGCATGATATTCTAGGAAGGCTCAAGGACATGCCGAATGGTCCTGAGAAAATTGCTCTGAGAGCTGAGCTCAAGCTCAAACAAGCTATGCTTCCAAAGGTTTCCAAGCCTACATCACCTCCTGCTACTGCACCTGCTTAAGCTCCAAAGAGGAAAAGATCAGAAACTGTTGTGATTAGTGATGAACCTCAAGCCAAGAGACAGCCAGAGGCAGATGTTGAAATTATTTCAGAGACAACTCAGAGCTCCAAGCCATCCCTAAAAGTTCAATTTGAACAACAGACGTCTGCCATTAAAGAGCTAAAGAAGGAGATGCGACCACCTGTGTCACAGGTCGCCAGCCCAGCCAAGTCAGATCTTCAGACTTATCAAAGAAGGAGTAGAAGAACTCAAAGCTCTACAAGTGTAGAATCCCTCTCCTTGCTGGACGTTTGAAAGCAGATGTCTCCTTCACAATTCTTGGTGTCCGAGGCAGAAGAACAAGTTGTCAAAGAGGCCCAAGAGCCCTCATCTTCCAACTGCATCAGCAAAGTCTTCTGAAGCTGCCAAACCTTCAAGTCCATAGCTGCCTCAGCCAGCTGTGTCACAGGCACAAGAAGCTCAAGCTCCAGAACAGCACCGGTCTCCATCACCTGTGCCACTGCTAGCTGACTCAGCTCCTTCAGTTCAAGCACCTGTGTCCTCTCCTGTGGCACAGGCAAGTAAGTCAGCTGAGCAAGAAGAAAGCTCCGAGAGCTCATCAGATGATGGTAGAGGAGTGTCTGTAACTCCACCAAGGCCAAGAGAAATTGAGCTGATTCTGATGAAGATTACCAAGCAGAAAGTTCATCTCCCAGTGCTGAACCAGCCGCAGAGGAAGAAGTAGAAGAGGCTGAACAAGAAGACAGCTCTCCCAGTCCCTCAGTTGGAGAAGAAAACCTAGAAACTAAGTATTATTACATCTTCTCCCATGCTTTGAGGACTGAGGCAAACCAAATGCAGTTCCTCTCCCGAGCTGTGGCCAAAAAGCTTCCCAAAAGTGATCCCAAGAAATCAAGAAGCAAAGTTGCCTCCATGAGCACAAGTGCTTTTGTAAGAATGAGGTCAGCTTGCCCATATTTCAGTGAAGACAAGGAATATCAAGATGCATCTTGCTCAGACCCCAGATTTCACACTGATCTTCAAAGGGGTGTCTACCATGAAATCCTTGCTTCCAAGGGATTTGTTGATTGCAAGGCCATCAATTGGTCTGCCCTGACTGACACCAGACTACAGAGTCTTCAATCTCTCATCCAATCCTCAGGTCTGGAGTTCATATGCAATCTTCAACAAGATTATGACTTAGAGGTCATTAAGGAGTTTTATGCCACAGTCTGGATAGAACAAGAGAATCAAGATGTCATGTTATGGAAGACAAGAGGCCAGCTGCTTTCCATCACAGCTCCAAAGTTCAACAGTCTATTTCATGCACCATTGGAGCCTGGGATGCCAAATCTTTTCAAGCTTGAGCCTCTCTCCAATACTGACAGAAGAAGATTCTATTCAAAAAATTTTATATTCCCTGCAAATGCCCCATCAGATCATCTGTACTTCAAGGGCATTACAATCTCAGCCAAGCATCTGGTCAAAATTCTCAATGTCACTCTTCAGCCTAAGGGAGGCAATACAGATGCTGTTTACAACTCAGTTTGGCAAGTACTGGTGCACATAGCCAAGAATGTACACTTTGATGTGGCCAGATACATTTTCCATGAGATTGATGCTGTCCAGAAGGACAAGAAAGCTAAGCTCAGATATGGGTCCTACATCATGTTTATGATCCTTCAGAGAACAGGTCTTCCAGAATCAACCTTCGACATCTCAGTGAAGACCATCAAAACCCAGCTCAGGCCTCAGGCTGATGACCATCCTGATGAGGTTGCTATTCAAGCCCTGTTTGGAGATTCCCCAGGACTAGCTGTGTCAGCTCCCGATGACGTCGCTGCTCCCACAGCTCCTCAAGCGCCTGTTCCCCAAGTGCCTGTGCCTCAGGTCCAAGTGCCTACCGGTGTCACTGCTGATACTCCTGCAGCTGACCCAGCTGAGTTAGTATCTGTGACACAAGTGGCTGAAGATGGCACTCTCTCATCCTCTCTTATGTCTCAAGCAGCAGCTAGAGCTTATCAGAACAAAGTGATACCAACTCAGTTTGCAGCTCTGCGCCGAGAGAACCTTCAGCTTCGAACTAATGTAGGCTTAGCTATCAGAAGTTCTCCAGCTGTTGAAGACCAAGCTTTGAATGTTTCTTCTCCTCAACATTTTTTGGTGTTTTAGTGTCAAAGGGGGAGAGATGTGTGTAAGGGGGAGAGATTAAAGAGATAGGGGGAGAGTATTTTGGATTAGGGGGAGAGTATTTTGGATACAGGGGGAGAGAAAATTATATTTTCTGGTGTAATCAAGATTTGTTTTATTTCTGATTCCTCTATCTTGATTACAATTAACTAATCTTTTGATCTGATTTAGCAAGTTACTACTAAGTCTTCTATTTTGCTCTGATGCAGTAATATTTCAGTAATGCCCTGATAAAAGTAGTTTATGCTAAATTTTGTTGCTCTGATGCATATATCTTCTTGTATGAAGCTTTGTATCTACTTATGCTCTGATTCATATAATCATGTTAAGAATTATGCTCTGATACATATGTCTACTGGCTCATGCTCTGATACACATGCCTATTAGCACTCTTATACACATGACCAGTGATGTATGCTTTAATACACATATCCATTATGAATCTATGCTATTTATGCTCTGATACATATGACCATTGTGAATCTATTCTCTGATATTCTCATATTGCTTTGACTCATACTCATATACTCTGGTCATTACAACCGCATCAGAAATAACATATATCAGTTCAGTTCAATCATGCTTTATAATCTATTCAATTCTTTGAACTGATGAAAGTGTAAGTTGTAAGACAAATACTGCCCATATCCAAAATCATAATCTGTGCATTAATAATTTTAAAGCAAATCTGTTGTGCACAGCCTCAAGGGGAGTATATTCTGATCAACCCGCACATGTATCTTCTATTCAAATCATTGTGCGAATTTGTTGAATGGGTTGCCACTAACCACCAAAAAGGGGGAGATTGAAAGAGCATCTAGGCCCCAAGTTGGTTTTGATGGTTAATGGCAACTCAAACTGGAATCTAACATTTACATTGAGTGTAGGCAGGTTAGTAGGTTCTAGAAATAAGGGTCATCAAGGGAAAGGATGACCACCAAAAAGGTACGAGGGTGGTTTCTAGGACTAAGGAATTGCTATGCTAGGCAGCTGTGCCACAGATGTGAAGAAGCTGATGTTGTGCAAGGAGTTGCAAGCAAGGTGATGGTGGCTTGATGCGTCAAGGGCCGTGACTGCAGTTGGTGGGCAGGTAAAGCCTAGATTTGCTAGTTTCTTTGAGTCCATAAGAAAAACCCGTACTATCAAGAGGGATGATGCAGTAATGATCTGTGGAGGTTCTAATTGCTCAATGAGGATGTTGGACAGTGGCATTAATGCTTTGAGGTTAGTGGCCCTGTGTCAACAGTTTTGCATAAGTGTGAAGCTGGTTTTGTGCTTGCACTCTGCAGTGCTAGCAGTAGAAAACCCTAGGGGTTAGAGTCACCGGTGTGACACAGCTGTGTCACAGGTGGTCTAGCGCTCTGTGACTCAGGTACATCTCTGTACCAGGGGAGAGCTTGTAAACACTAAGGAACCTGCGCTGCGATGGCTTGTCTGCTGAGTCGGAGGGCTGTCGGAGGTTCTCTCCTTATTAGGTTTCAGAGAGTGTTATGCGCTGAGGGCATGTCATGTGCCAAGACCAGGTTGAGTAGTGCTGCTATGTCAGTTTAGGGTTTACCTATGTGTGCCTCTGGTGACACAGGTATCGGTCTGCTTGAGCTGATTACAGTTGGGCGGAGTGATTGGCTATGTCACCGGTGGCTGACACCGGTGATTCACTTAATCCTACATGGCAACAATGTAACGGTCAAGTTCCTGTGAACCCTATAAATAGGGGACCAGGGGACGTCTTCGACCTCAACCTTTGCCAATCCAGTGAATCATATTCAACCGTTGCAAAGCCTCTTCCCACCGGACAAAAGCCAAAATTTCCTAAGTGTCAGTTCGGGAGAGTTAGAGTTCTTGAGCAAAGAGCATTGGATCCTCCAAGAGTTGTTGCTACTGAATCTATTACTCTTGGAGTGTCTACTCCTAGACGGGCGTAGGAGTCGCTGGTATCACCCAAACTTGTGTGGGCTGAACCAGACGTTTGTAAAGGTGAATTGAAGTCTACTTGCTGCAAGCAAAAGGACTTCCTCAAGCAAAGAAAGAGGCCTGAACGTCAGGTACTCAGAGAACAAGCACAATTTGGTGCTGGCAATCTCTTCGGAGTAGCCTCTCCAATGGAGACGTACCACTCTGTGAAGAGCTAGGAACTTCGGTGAAAAACACTCTGTCTCCTTGAGTATTTTCCTGGATTGCCCTCTCCTCTCTGGATGTTCAGAAACCAATATCTCCTTCATAGTTCCTTGTGTCTGAGATAGAGGAACAAGTTGTAGAAGAGGCCCAAGCGCCCACATCATCACCTAAGGCTAGGACAGATAAGCCTTCAGGATCTGCTCAGATTGCAAGTCCACAGTTGTCTCAACCAGCTGTGTCACAGACAGTAGATGCCCCAGTGCAAGCACCACAGCTGCCCTGTCACCAGGGTCATAGCCAGTTGACATAGAAGTCACTTCACCTGCTGCTCAATCCCCAAAGTCCCCACCTGTGGCACAGGCAAGTGACTCAACAGAAGAAGAAGAAAGCTCTGAGAGCATATCTGATGATGGCAGGGGTGTCTCAGTGACCCCTCCAAGAGCTAGAGAGCATCAATCTGATTCTGACAAAGAGTATGAAGTTGAAGACACTTCTTCTAGCTCAGAATAAGAACACGAGGTAGACCAAGAGGTAGAACAAGAAGACAATTCTCCAAGAATTTCTAATGAATGAGGAGGATTTGGAATCCAAGTACAGCTATGTGTTCTCCTCTACTCTCAGGACTGAACAAGGACAGATGGAGTTCCTGTCCAGAGCTGCCTTGAAGAAGCTACCAAAGAGTGACCCCAAGAAGTCCAAGAGCAAGGTTGCATCTCTAAGCTCTAGTGCTTACATTAAGATGAGATCAACATGTCCATTCTTCACTGTTGACAAGGAATACACTGAGCCAGTTTGCTCTGACCCCAGGTTTCACAATAACAATCAGAAGGGGGTCTATCATGAGATCTTGTCAACTAAAGGGTTTGTAGATTGCAAGGCTATTGATTGGGATGCTCTCACAGACTCTAGGCTGCGTGCTCTTCCATCCTTGATACAAGCAGTAGGCCTTGAGTTCATATGCAATGTTCAACAAGGCTATGATCCATAAGTGATCAAGGAGTTCTATGCTACTGTGTGGGTAGAATAAGAAAAATAGGACATAATGATCTGGAAGACTAGAGGCCCGCTTCTATCCATTACAACTCCAGAATTCAACAGCTTGTTTGGAGCACCAGTGGAGCCAAATATGCCAAACCTTTTCAAGTTGGAGTTATTTCCAAATGAGATCAGAAGAAAATTCTACCCAAAGAACTTCTCCTTCCCAGCCAATGCTCCAACTGATCATGTCTACTTCAAGGGCATTAAAATCACTACAAAACATCTTGTGAAGATCCTCAATGTCACCATTCAGCCTAAAGGAGGAAAAACAGATGCTGTATATTCACCTGTCTGGCAAGTGCTGGTACACATTGCAAAGAATCAACACTTTCATATTGCTAGATTTGTCTTTCATGAGATTGATGCAGTGCAGAAAGATAAGAAAGCCAAGTTGAGGTATGGCTCGTATATCATGCATATGATTCTTCAGAGGACAGGTCTACCTGAGTCAGAGTTCGATATCTCTATCAAGACATCTAAGACGTAGCTTAGAACTCAAGCTGATGATCATTCCGATGAAGTTGCTGTGCCTGCTCTTTTTGACACAGCTGCTCCCATAGCAACTCAGGCGCCACCTCCTCAAGACCATAGCTCCCACCGCCAAGTGCCCACCGGTATCACAGCTGATGTACCCGCAACTGACCCAGTCAAGCTTGTATCTGTGACACAGGTAGCAGAAGATGGCACGCTCTCCTCCTCCATGATGTCTCAAGAAGCTGCCAAAGTCTATCAGAACAAAGTCATGCCTGTTCAGTTTGCTGCTCTGCACAAAGAAGTGAAAGGTCTGTACATCAAAGTAGACTCCCTGCAGCAGTAGCTCACAGAGGTTCTCCAACTCTTGAAGTCCAAGCCGACATGAAGTTTCTTCTTCCCTTACCCCTTTCTGGTGTTTTAGTATCAAAGGGGGAGAAGAGCTTAGCGGTAGGGGGAGTGAGTCGCTTTAGGGGGAGCAGATCAGATCAGAGTAGTGTTGTGTTTTGTGTTGTGTATCAAGACTTGTTTTTCCTATTTCAATTTCTTATGTCTTGATCACATTAAGTTTTTCTGTATTGATGCAGTTTACTTTATGTTCTGAGCTATATAATTCTATCATGATCAAGTGTTGATATGTGTGACTGGTTTTTGCTCTGATCTGATTTATGCTCTGAACCTTCACACATTTTATGCTTCATGTCTAAATGTTTGCTCTGATCATAACTCATGTTAATGAATGCTCTGAACGTGCTTTAAACATGAACATGCTCTGATCATGCTAATTGGGTAATATTCTGATCATGCTAATTCTTCTTTGTGCTCTAAACATGCTTTAAAAGAAAAATTAAAACTGCATCATTATTAGCTCAGTTCAGTTTATTACTCATGATCCATTTAACTTTCTAAACTGATGAAGTGCAAGTTGTGAGAAAATACTACTCATGTCTACAATTCAAATCTGTGCATTTGCATTCCAAAAGCAAATCTTTTATGCACAGCTTCAGGGGGAGTATATTCTTACAACTTGCATATATCCTACTCATTCATATCTTTAATTGATAATATTGAATGGGTTGCCACTAACCACCAAAAAGGGGGAGATTGAAAGAGCATCTAGGCCCCTAAATGGTTTTGATGGTTAATGGTAACTCAACTGGGATCTAACAGTTACCTTGAGTTTTAATAGGAAAGTTAGATTCCAGGAAGAATGATTCATCCAGGAAGGATGACCACCAAAAAAAGGTACAAGGTTGGTTACTCAGGTCAAGGAGATGGCTGTGCTAGGTAGCTGTGCCACAGCTATGATGAAGCCGGTGCTGAGCAAGGAGTTGCTAGCAAGGTGATGGTTGCTTGAAGATGTCAAGAACTCTAACTACAGTTGGTGGAAGCTGAAGCCTAGATTTGCTAGTTTCCTTGAGTCCTTAGGTAACACCTGTACTATCAAGAGGGATGAAGCTGTAAGCTCATTTGGAAGTTCTTATGCTAAATGCTCAGAGTGTTGGACAGTGGCACTGATGCCTTGAGGTCAGTGGCCCTACAACAATAGTTTTGCACAAGTGTGAAACTGGGTTGTGCTAGTACACTACTGTGCTAGCTTCCTAAAACCCTAGAGTCATAGTTACCTGTGTGGCACAGCTGTGTCACAGGCGAACAATCGCTCTATGACTCAGGTGCACCTCTGTGCCAGGGGAGAGCTTGAAAATGGTCAGTGAACTGCTCTGCAACGGTTTGTCTGCCGCGTTAGAAAACTATTGGAGGTTCTCTCCTTATTAAGCATCAGAGTTTTTTGTGTGCATTGAGGGCATGTAATGTGCCAAGGCCGGGCTGAGTAGGGAGTCTACATCAGTTATGGTTTCACCTGTGTCAGCCACCAGTGATATAGGTGTCGGTCTGCCTGAAGCCTTGTTACCATTATGCGTCGTGGTTAACTATGTCACCGGTGCCTGTCACAGGTGACTCACTTAATCCTACATGGCATGAGTGTAACGGTCAGGTGTCTGTGGACCCTATATATAGGGCACCAGAGGAGGTCTTGGACCTTTACCTTTGCTTAACCTTTGCAAACCTTTGTTTGTCTTTCAACCTTAGTGAACCTCTCCTCCAGAACAAAACCAAACCTTCATATAAGCATGTCCAAGTTTCTGTCCTAGAGAGTTAGAGGTTTGAGCAAGAGCAATTGGTTCCTCCAAGTGATTGTTACAGCATATTCTGTTACTCTTGGAGCGTCTACTCCTAGACAGGTGTAGGAGTCACCAGTGATCACCCAAGCTTGTGTGGGTTGGCCCGGACGTTTGTGAGGGTGATCCAAAGTCTACCTGCTGCAAGCAAAAGGACTTCCACAAGCAAAAAGGAAGAGACCTGAAGATTCAGGTACTCAGAGAACAAGGACGTTTCAGTGCTGGCTATCTATTAAGAGTAGCTTCTCCAACGGAGACGTACCTCTCTGAAAAGAGTGTAAACATCGTGAAAAATCACGTCTCTCTGTGTTTACATTCTGTACTCATGCTTATTTCCCTGCATGCTTGTGTAACTCTCTGATATAGATATCTGATCTAGCTATAATCTTTACATCATACTTGTGTTATCTAGCTATGTCATAGTTGCTCTTTAGCTTATCTGCCATCTATGCTAGCTACCTGTTTCACAGTCATATTTTATATCAGCCTGTTTAGAGTTTTCTTTCACCTGTGTTAGCTACCTGTGTGATAGCTACGTGTTAATCTTCATATCATTTGCTGCCTGAGTAGTCTGTTTGTTACACAGCTAGCTGAATCTCTTTACCTGTTAAGGCTTATACTTGTTTAAATTGAGTAAGTTAATTTAAATTTGGCTAGCATCCTATTCACCCCCCCTCTAGTCAGCTCCTGCGATCCTTTCAATTATCACCCGCATGTTCTGACCACCTAGATGGCCAACGAAACATACCGGAAGAATCCTCCAACGGAAGGTCCCTGATGGATCTAGAATATACCTCCAGCGGGCAATACCCCTAAAAAGTATTCACAATGGAAACAGTTCACACGAGAATGGCAGAGAAGATCCACCTCTCACTAGGAAGATTCCTCCACAAATCCTGGCGTCATCGCAAGCGTGCAATTCAGGTACTCAAGAGAAGACCCAAATTCTGCGAGATGCCGGTCTATTCACATCAAGGGCTACCAAGTGTCTGTCCGATATCTGAACACCTCAGGAAACCCCTGTTGGTGGATCTCACGACTCAAGAAGGTAAACTATGGATGGACAATATGGAATATCACATCCTCCAGGCACAAGAGCAAGCTAAGTCCCCACACAAAGCGGCCAACACCCATAGTGCCACGAAAAGCATAACCCGTTCCAACGCTTCTCATGAGAGGGCTAGCCACGAGAGACGATCTAATCGGGAGAGATCTCCTCGAGGTACAGATCATCTGCATCATCTTGTGTACTCACCTATCCCAATGACGGATTTAGGCAGGTACACAGATGAGCGAAGAGACACGAGAGCCCCACTGCATCACTCCCCATATTGCAACGCTTCTCGGTATCATGGCCAAGATCGAGGAAGATCACTGATACCGAATGACAAATCAGCTCAAGGAGCTATCTACGGTTGCCAAGCTTTCTCCACAGACCTACGATGGGTCCACTGGCCCTCATAGATCAAACCAGGAAAAATAGAGAAGTATGATGGCACAACAGATCCTGCCGAATTCCTACAGATCTATACATCAACAAACGAGTGAAGAATCATGCCAATGGCTAACATTGATCAGGGGTTGATCCCTTTTGAAGGATCATTATTACATTATATGGTGGAATGATCATGACCCAATGAGGATATCAAAAGAATATGACATATGAGGCCTTCATGCTAGTGTCTTGCTACAATCAACATAGAGAACCATGACTAATAAAATCAATAGGGTCTAGGAGCAGATTTACCCAATGGGGTCTATCAATCAGTATCGTGCCACTAATTGATATGTGGAACCCATGAGAAAATAAATTGAACTATGTTCTAGTTGTAGGTGGTCAACATAAACCTGACATTTGAGTGCAAGGTAAAGGAATTCAACGATGTGACAACTCACAATGTTGTTGTGGCAAAGGTATACAATAGCGGAGGAAACAGGATTTGGTCGCAAGACAAAGTATCAACATGACCTTGAGGGATGGTGAGTTCTTTGAAAAGGGATAGGCTAAAAGATCACAGTGGCAACCCTATATCCCTAGAAAGGCTATCGTGGCAGGACACGACAAGATAAATGAATTGTCACGGTAGAACAACTTCCATCATGGCAGGGTGTGGCAAGAAGCAATTCTATGGATGCACATGGGATCACGGACCAAAGTCCAGGTAGCAAGACATAGAGTCATGACAAAGCTATGGTTGTTGTCGTGGCAACTATAGCCATTGTTGTGGCAAGATAGGTGTTATCATGGCGGCTTAAACATTGACGTGGCAACATCGCTAAAGTTGTAAACATGTCCTGGCAAGGCACACTGGCATGGTATAGAGTCTAGGAAGTGAAAAATGAGTTCCTAGGGTTTTGATTGATAGGAGAGATCGATGAATAACCCACTAAAGTTATCGATAGATGAATGACATCTTTAGGGTTATTGGGTCTATGTTGGAACTGTGTCATCGAACACAGCAACACACATCATACACAGAATCCTGACCAAAAGTAGGGGAGGTCTAGGGTTTTAGGTCATTGATGATTGCTAAAAAGGATCCATTAATGATCTAATGATACAGACCGAAGGTGCCTCTAAAATTGAGAGCGCACAAGTCAGAGTTTTGCTATTAGGGGTGGCAACAATTTTGACAAAGGTGGTTCCGGCAAGGAAGAGCCAAAATTTGAGGTTAATGGTCAGGATTGTAGCTATAGATTGGATTGGATCTAGTTAACAAGGATGAGGAGCAGCAACTGGAAGAGTTAGGGTTCCTGTCATTAGTCGATAGCATGAATAGAGCACTGTGTACAATACGGTAATTAATCTCATCATTGCACACTACAATGCACGATAACAGTGGGAACTATTGGTCTTAGCATCATGTTCCGAAATTGGACAGGGGTTGCTGCTACTAGAGAATGCAGCTAGATGGGTTTATGTTCATGAATACAAATGGGTTATGCCCTCTATTCCTTGACTACCTCCAGTATAGAGAAAAGAAAGAGAAAAAGAAATAAAGGCGCGCTGTTCAACCCGTAGCCTGTAAATAAAATAAAGAGAAAGAAAAATTGAAGGAGCATTGTGCTTATCTGTACATAGATAGGAAGGAAAAGAGGAAGGAAGCGTCTAGTGTGAACGGTACAAAGAATAGAAGAAGGGAGAGGATGGAAATAGAGGAGGGTGGTTGGCCATGGTGGGCTCGCCGATGAATAGAGGTGATGGCCAGGTAATAAAAAAACCAAGGGAACATGGGTAACATGCTAGTGGTTGTGAATGACACTGAGAAGCAATACGAGGCCAACTATGGTGACTTTCGATGGTGGCGTCGGTGACTCATATGGGTAAGGGAGCAACGATAACCGAAACTCAAAATTGATCGAGGGGAAAGGTTGGTCGAGGCGAGAAGAAAGTGCCGCGTGGAGGAATTGCAAAGGGCTTACTGAGGGTGATGAACGGGTGCGACGACCGTTAGCCGGACCTAAGGAAGACAGATTGAATTCTAGTGAGGTGGCAACTCCGTGAGCATCTCCTTGTTGCTGCGGTGCTACCGGTGGCAATCGATCTAGGGTGCCTTGGTTCGCTGAATTGCTCGCCGGTGGCAGATGCAGCATCACCAAGTGGTGCTAGGCTAGTTGATGGCAGCAGCGGATGGGAACGGAAGCCAAGGGCAGCGAGGTTGAAGCTCTATTTATGGGGAGGCCACTAGGGCTGACATGGAGGGCACGCAATGGCGGTGCCGTGCGTGGCACAAACACTGAGGCAGCAGCGTGCCCCATCAGGCTCTGTCTGATCTCAAGAGGAGGTAGCGGGGCATAGCAGCTAGACTGGGCTAGCTAGCTGGGCTCGGCCCAGAAGAGAGGAAGGAAGAGAGGTGAGCGAGTGGGCAAGGGAGCTAGGCCGGGTGGCAATCCGGTGTGACCGAAGGAGATGGGCCAGCTGAGAGAAGAATGTGGGCTAGGGAATTGGGTTTCAGCCCATAGAGCTTAGGGAGCAAAGAAAAGGATTTTCCATTAGAAAAATACCAAGAAATCGAATAAAGCTCAAATAAATAACAAACAACACTGATGGATCCAGGAAAAACCAAGGGTGCATACTTAAATTTGTACACGCTAAATAAAATAGTTCCAACCAAATGTTGATGTTTACATTACTCAAACTAAATCCAAAAGAATTATAAAATTTTTTATTAAGCTTTAGTTCATTCAAAAAATTCCATGCATTTTTAAATAATAGTTTTTAAATTCAACAAAAATCAAAATGTTGCATCTCCAGTGGAGGGTGTGGACCATGGTGGTGGACAAGAGACCAAAGTAAGCTACGATTCACGGTTGTTGGAAGTGGTTCTGAGTCCCATCAACCCATGGAGATGTGTTAGTTCCAGTCCCGTGTCACTCGTCGCCCTCCATCTTTCGACTTGCTAAACAAAATTCTTTGTGTTAGTTCTCTCCAACCTTTTCCCATGATTTTCCTCTTCAATCATGCTTCCTGCAAAACTCTTACAATTGTTGGCATCATTCTGTGTTTCTTCCAATTCAAGGACCATTTGTTTTGATGTCGGTTGCAAGCTTTCTCTAGCATCAAAATGCTTGGCTCAGCTCCGTTGAGCTCATCCAAGTGTGGATGGGTTGGTTCGTTTTCAAGCTCAAGCATTCTTGAGCCTTCACGAGTCATGCTCAATCTTCATAGTAGGAACAATAAATAGACTAGCATAGATGGAAACCAACCCTAACAACTGAAAGGAACTCAGGAGCCGACTAGAGGGGGGTGAATAGGAGGCTAGCTAGAACATTAAAAACTAACAGCTGTGTGACAGGTATACTACTCAGGTAAGAAGATACACAGATAATATAACGCAGCTATCACACAGGTGATCTACACAGGTGCACTATCTAAGAGAAACAGGCATGTGTGAAGAGACTGTGACACAGATAGCTACCACTGGTATAGAGTAAAGATCACAGCTAGATTAGATATATATATTAGAGAATTACACAAGCATGCAAGGAAATAAGCAAGTAAGTGCAGAATGTAAACACACAGAGAGACAAGAGATTTTTCACCTATGTTCCCACTCTTTTCAGAGAGGTACGTCTCTGTTGGAGAAGCTACTCCTAAGAGATAGCCAGCACTGAAACATGCTTGTTCTCCGAGTATCTGAATCTTCAGGCACGCTCCTTCGCTTGTGGAAGTCCTTTTGCTTGGTAGCGGGTAGACTTCAGATCACCCTCACAAATGTCTAGGCCAACCCACACAAGCTTGGGTGATCACCAACGACTCCTACACCTGTCTAGTAGTAGACACTCCAAGAGTAACAGAATCTGCAGCAACAACACTTGGAGGAACCAATGCTCTTTGCTCAAAGCTCTAACTCTCTTGAACTAACACATGAGAAGTTTGGTTTCTGTTCAGGAGATGAGAGGCTTGCAACGGTTGAACATGGCTGGCAAAGGTTGAGGTCCAAGACCTCCCCTGGTCCCCTGTATATAGGGTCTGCAGGCACCTGACCGTTACACTCATGCCACGTAGGATTAAGTGAGTCACCTGTGACACAGCTAACCACAACGCACAATGGTAACAAGGCTTCAGGCAGACTGACACCTGTGTCACCGGTGGCTGACACAGGTAAAACCCTAACTGACGTAGACTCCCTACTCAAACCGGTCTTGGCACATTACATGCCCTCAGCGCACACAACAAACTCTGATGCATAACAGGAGAAAACGTCCAACA
This sequence comes from Stipa capillata, assembly GCA_019208055.1. Lineage (NCBI taxonomy): Eukaryota > Viridiplantae > Streptophyta > Magnoliopsida > Poales > Poaceae > Stipa > Stipa capillata. Next base: position 98,182 of record JAGXJF010001934.1, on the reverse strand, counting down.
GTTTTCTGACACAGCAGACAAACCATTGCAGTGCAGTTCCCTTAGCATTTTCAAGCCCTCCCCTGGCACAGAGGTGTACCTGAGTCATAGAGCGGTTGTTCACCTGTGACACAGCTGTGCCACACAGGTAACTATGACTCTAGGGTTTAGGAAACTAGCACAGCAGTGTATTAGCATAACCCAGTTTCACACTTGTGCAAAACTGTTGTTACAAGGCCATTGATCTGAAGGCATCAGTGCCACTGTCCAACACTCTGAGCATTGAGTATAAGAACTTCCAAAAGTAATTGCAACTTCAACCCTCTTGGTAGTACAGGTGTTTCCTAAGGACTTAAGACCAGCAAATCTAGGCTTCAGCTTCCACCAACTGTAGTCAAGGCTCTTGACGCATCAAGCAACCATCACCTTTCTTGCAACTCCTAGCACAGCACCGGCTTCTTCACAGCTGTCGCACAGCTGCCTAGCACATCTATCTCCTTGTCTTGGGAAAACACCTTTGTACTTTTAGTGGTCATCCTTTTATAGATGAAACCTCTTCCTGGAACTTAATCTTCCTGCTTACACTCAATGTAAATAGTAGATCCCAGTTTGGATTGCCATTAGTCATCAAAACCATTTAGGGGCCTAGATACTCTTTCAATCTCCCCCTTTTTGGTGGTTTGTGGCAACCCATTCAACATTATCAATTAAAGATATGAATGAGTAGGACACATGCAAGTTGTTAGAATATACTCCCACTGATGTGCATAAAAGATTTGCTTTTAAAATGCAAATGCACAGTTTTAATTGTAAACATGAGTAGTATTTTCTCACAACTTACACTTCATCAGTTCAGAAAATTAAATGAATCATGAGTAATAAACTGAATTGAGTTGATACTAATGTAGTTTTAATTTTTCTTTTAAAGGATGTTCAGAGCACAAAGAAGGATTAGCATGATCAGAGCATTCATTAACATGAGTTATAATCAGAGCAAACATTTATACATGAAGCAGAAAATGTGTGAAGAGTCAGAGCATAAATCAAACCAGAGAAAAAAAACCACACATATCAACACATGATCATGGCAGAATAACATAGCTCAGAACATAAATTAAACTGCATCATTACAGAAAAGGAAAGACTTAATGTGATCAAGACATAAGAAATTGAAACAGGAAAAACAAGTCTTGATACATAACACAACACTACTCTGCTCCCCTGAAGCCACTCACTCCCCCTATAGCTAGGCTTTTCTCCCCCTTTGACACTAAAACACCAGAAAGGGGTAAGGGAAGAAGAAACCTCATGTCGAGTTGGACTTCAAGAGCTGGAGAACCTCTGTGAGCTGCTGCTGCAAGGAGTCTACTTTGATATGCAGACCTTTCACTTCTCTGCGCAGAGCAGCAAACTGAACAGGCATGACTTTGTTCTGATAGGCTCTGGCAGCTTCTTGAGACATCATGGAGGAGGAGAGGGTGCCATCTTCTGCTACCTGTGTCACAAATACAAGCTTGGCTGGGTCAGTTGCAGGATCACCAGCTGTGACACTGGTGGGCAGTTGGCGAGGAGGAGCCTGAGGCTGAGAAGCTAGATCTTGAGAGGCTGATGGACTAGCTGTGTCACCGGTGGGTGACACAGGTGAATCACTTGGATCACCAAAGAGTGCTGGCACAACCATCTCATCAGGGTGATCATCAGCTTGAGGTCTGAGCTGGGTTTTGGCTGTCTTCACTATGATATCAAAAGTTGACTCTGGAAGACCTGTTCTCTTGAGGATCATATACTTGATGTATGACCATACCTCAGCTTAGCCTTCTTGTCTTTCTGAACAGCATCTATTTCATAAAAGATGTACCTTGTCACATCAAAATGCTGGTTCTTGGCAATATGCACTAACACCTACCACACTGGATTGTATACTGCATCTGTATTGCCTCCCTTTGGCTAAAGGGTGACATTGAGAATCTTTACCAAGTGCTTGGCAGTGATGGTGATGCCTTTGAAGTACACATGATCTGAAGGGGCATTGGCAGGGAATGTGAAGTTCCATGGATAGAACTTTCTTCTTTCAGCATTAGAGACTGGCTCTAATTTGAATAAGTTAGGTAGTCCTGGCTCCACAGGTGCACTGAACAGGCTATTGAACTCTGGAGCTGTAATGGATAGCAATTGTCCTCTAGTTCTCCAAAGCATGACATCTTGATTTTTCTTGTTCTCCCTGATGATCTTTGGGTCATAGCCTTGTTGTAGATTGCATAAAAACTCAAATCCTAAGGCTTGGATTAGAGATGGTAAAGCCCTCAGTCTTGGATCACTCAAGGTAGACCAATCAATGGCCTTGCAATCTACATATCCTTTGGAGGATAGGATCTCATAATACAACCCCTTTTAATGATCATTGTGAAATGTGGGGTTTGTGCAGTCTGGTTCCAAGAACTCCTTATCCTCACTGAAATATGGGCAGGTAGACCTCATCCTGATGAAAGCACTAGTGCTCATTGAGGCAACCCTGCTCTTTGATTTTCTTGGGTCACACTTGGGGAGCTTCATAGCTGCATGTAGCCCTTGGAATGAACTTCATCTAATTGACCTCTGTCCTCAGAGCACGAGAGAACATATAGTGATACTTGGATTCCAGATCCTCTTCACCCTCTGAGTGACTAGGTGAGCTTTCTTCTTGTTCTGCCTCCTCCTCAGGTTCATTATCTGATTTTGCACTGGAAGATGAGCCCTCAGCTTGATAATCTTCATCAAAGTCAGCTATGGGTTCTCTTGCCCTTGGAGGAATTACTGATATACCTCTGCCATCATCTGATGAGCTTTCTGAGCTCTCTTCTTCTTCAGCTAGGTCATCTACCTGTGGCACAGGTGACCTTGGTGACTCTTCTGTAGGTGAGGGCATAGCTATGACCGCTGGCTGTTGAGTAGGTGAAGGAGCTGATGGAGAGCTTTGAGTATCAGGGGTAGCTGGCTATGTCACAGCTGTCTGAGGCAGCTATGAACTTATTCCATGAACATATGGTTACTCAGTGGCTTCTGCTTGTCCTTCTTCTCCCTCTGAGATAATGAATGTTGAAGGAGATATTGGCTTGTGCACATCTAGAGATGAGAGGGTGTCCGTACTGACTGAGCTGGAACTCTTTTTCCCTCTTCTCTGATAAGTTTGCATACTTGCTTTAGCTGGGTCAGCCACCTGTGACACAGGTGGTGACATCTCCTTCAAATCCTTCAGAGCCTCCTGTTGTTGAACCAACTGATCTTTCAAAGATGGTTTGGAGCTCTGTGAGGTCTCAGAGACGATAGTGACCTATGCATCTGACTACTTCTTGGCTTGAGGCTCATCATCAAGTACTACAGTTTTAGACCTCTTCCGTTTGAAATTTGGTATGGGCATGGCTGCAGCTTCTTTTCTGAGGTCAGGTGAGAGCAATTTTTGCTTGAGTTTGATCTCCTCTAGCAAAGCTTTCTTAGCAGGTCCTTTTGGAGTGTTCTTCATTCTAGTAAACAGCTCAGTGATCTGTTGAAGAAGATTATGATCCCTGACATCTGAAGATTGAACCGCAATGGGTTTTGATGCTGAAGCTGATTGAGAGCTGGATGAGAACACCGTCTACTTCTCAAGGATTTGCTATCTCAAATCATCCTTGGCAGACTCTGAGGTGGCTTCCTGCATTGAAAGTGCAAATCTGCTATTTTACTCAGGAGAACCTTATCTGCAGCTGTAGGCCTTGGGATAGCAACTGAGATTGGCCTGGCCTGCACTGAGAGTTGAAGGTTCTTGGCAGTGTACAGCTCAAGAAGTTGCTTCTTCACCTTCTTATCTGTTGTTGCACAAATCTGATCTGAGATTTTTTCCATCTCCTCTAATATGAGCTTGTTATTTGCAATGACTGCTTCTTGACTAGATGGATCAGCTTGCTCAGCCTGAGTCTCTTTGATGGTTAGTGTGCCCCTTGGCAGCACTACTTCTACAATTGAGGTCTTCTAGACCTTCCTAATTGCTAGCTTGGCCTTCAGTAGCTTCTTTGCCCAAAGATGTGTGCTGGACATCTACTGTTGATCTTGTCCTTTTGGAAGGAGCAATCTAAAATCAATTAGACTTTCAAGAGCTCTTGTTTGCCTACTGGCATCCTGCTGAGCCTTTGGTCTCTGAAGAGCTTCCTCTTTCTGCCTCAATCTTTCCCTTTCTTGATCAGAATCAGAAATGATGATCTCTCTGCTTGATTCTTTCAAATCAGACCACTTGTGACCATTGTCTTCTCTATCAGAACCTGAAGACATCTAAAGAAACGAGGTAGATAAGGAAGAATAAAGAAAAGGGGTGTTCCTAAATGCAGAAGATAGTAGCTATGTGGGACACCTGTGTGAGGTCAAGGTGACACAGGTGAGGACTTGGAACCAAACTAATGTCTCTGCCCTTGGAATAGGCGTGCCTGTGTGACAAGTGAGACCCTAGCGGTGACACAGCTACGCGCAGAGGCGGATGGCAGATTCATGAAAACTAGGTTTTAATGAAGTTTTGCCGCTAGGTTTCGAGCTAGATGAATCTAGGAATCTAAACAAAAGCTAAACTAACCCTAAATAGGGACAATGCACTACTGACATAAGCTCACGAGCGATTGCATTGACAAGAAACTAGGTTGAACACAAAGAAGGGTTGGCTGAAGCTTACTTTAATCGAAAACTTGACAAAGTGCGGATGGATCGGTGCCGGAGTGCCTTGGAAAGCTTCTATGACGAGTTGGAAAACTTTCGATGGTCAGAAGATACGATCTCAACGAAAATGCGAGAATTGAGCACTCAGCGGAAGTTTGGGGTTTTTGTGTTCGAATAGGGTTTCAGGGGAAACACGACGTTGCTTTATATAGGCCGAAGGGTTATAACATGGCTATGTCACAGCTGGGTGGATGACCTGTGACACAGGTGAGTGAAAAGAGTCCTTATGACCTACGGAGTTCAAAAGAATTCACCTGAGACACAGGTGGATGACTCAGGTGACAAGTTTTTCATCTGGAACACCAAGATAGAGAGAATTTGATAAGAGAGAAAGCATAAGGAACTAAAAGAGAGTCCTAGTAAATCTTCCCAATGCCAGTTTGCCAAAAACTCAATAGGGCAAAGCTAAAACTGACAAGAGTTGATTTGGAAAAACCACGACACAAGAAAAAAAATGTGAACAGAAGATAGGCATAAACATCTTACCAAAAACATTCTAAGCATAGAACACACCTGTGACACAGGTGAGAACGCAGATGAAAACATAATCAAAGAAACAGCATAAACATATGAGCTAGACACCAAGCCAAACCTTTTATTGCAAGTTTGAGACTTCAATGATATTCAACTCACTCATGGTACAGAACCTAGTCTCATCTAAAGGTTTGGTGAAGATATCGGCAAGTTGTCTGTCTGTCCTCACATGACACAGCTGGATGTCTCCTTTCTCCACATGGTCTCTCAGAAAGTGGTGCCTCACTTCTATGTGTTTTGATCTCTAGTGGTGAACTGGGTTGTTGGCTAACTTGATGGCACTTTCATTGTCACAGAAGAGGGGTACTTGACTAAAAGACACGTTGAAGTCTTTCAAGTTCTATCTCATCCATAGCAATTGAGCACAACAACTACCAGCAGCTATATATTCAGCTTCTGCAGTGGAAAGGGCTACAAAATTTTGCTTCTTGGAGGACCAGGACACCAGAGAGTGCCCTAGAAACTGACAGGTACCAGAGGTGTTTTTTCTGTCAACCTTACACCCTGCGTAGTCACTATCAGAATAGCCAACTAGCTCAGAATTTGCACCTTTGGGGTACCACAAACCAAATCCTGAAGTTTGAATCAAATATCTCAGAATCCTGCGTAGTGCCACTCTATGGCAGTCCTTTGGGTTAGCTTGGAATCTAGCACACAAGCATACACTCAACATGATATTTGGCCTAGATGCACAAAGATAAACCAAGGAGCCTATCATAGACCTATATGCCTTTTGATCAACAGAGTTACCTTCAATGTTTAGATCAAGATGTCCATTTGTTTGCATGGGGGTACGAATAGGCTTTGCATCCTTCATACCAAACTTGGAGATGATGTCCTTTGTGAACTTCTCTTGGGAGATGAAGGCGCCTTTCTTGAGTTGCTTGATTTGAAATCCTTAGAAGTACTTCAGCTCACCATCCATGGACATCTCAAACCTCTTAGTCATCATCTTGCTAAACTCAATACTCATTGCACGATTAGTACTACCAAATATTATGTCATCGACATATATTTGGCACACAAATAAGTCCTTTCCATTCCTCTTAGTAAAAAGAGTGGTGTCTACTAAGCCCATTTTGAAACCATTTTGAATTAGAAAATCTTTCAGTGTATCATACCATGCTCTAGGTGCTTGTTTCAGACCATAAAGTGCTTTGTGCAATTGTAGACATGGTGTGGTTTCTTAGCATCTTCAAAACCAGGCGGTTGCTCAACATAGACTAATTCAGAAAGTTTACCATTCAAGAAGGCAGACTTCACATCCATCTGATATAGCTTGATGTTATGATGTGCAGCATAAGCAAGTCAAATTCTGATTGCTTCTAGTCTTGCCATAGTTGCAAAAGTTTTACCAAAGTCCAGACCTTCAACTTGAGTGAAGCCTTGAGCAACTAATCTGGCCTTGTTCCTCACCACCAGTCTATTTGCATCTTACTTGTTCCTGAAGACCCATTTTGTTCCAATGACATTGTGGTCTTGAGGCCTTTCCACCAGGAACCAGACTTGATTTCTTTCAAATTGGTTCAGCTCTCCATGCATGGCATTTACCCAATCAGCATCCTTGAGAACTTCATTGACATTCCTGGGTTCAACACTAGAGACAAAAGAGTAATGTTCATAGAAATTTGCAATACGAGAACGAGTAGTCACTCCCCTATGAATGTCACCAATGATTTGGTCTACAGGGTGATCTTTCTGCAGCCTACTGATCACAAGGGGTTCAGGGTCAACCACCTGTGTCACAACTGTTGGTGTTGCCTATGACACAGCCGGTTCTTCCTGCGACACAGCTGGCTGAGACAGGTCTGCATCCAGATGATCATTGGCTGGGTTGTACTCGAATTCAATGTCTTGCTCTCCAGTGTCTTCACATAGTGGTGGAGCAGGTGGTTCATGATCACTTGGTAAGTCAGGTTCCTCCTTGACAATAGGTCTGATCTCACCAGTGGATTTCTTGAGAATGTCCTTACTCCCTACATCATTAGCAACTTGCTCTCCTTGAGAGCCATAAGATTCATCAAAGTCCACATCTATAGATTCTTCAAGAACCTTTGTGGACGTGTTAAAAACCCTATAGGCATGGGAGTTAGTGGCATAACCAAGAAAGATCCCAGCATCAGATTTAGCTTCAAACTTAGAGAGGTGTTTGCTTTTTCTAAGAATGTAGCACTTAAAACTAAATACTCTGAAGTATGACAAAGTTGGCTTGTTGTTGGTGAGCAGCTCATATGGAGCCTTCGTGAGCAATGGTTGTAAATAGAGTCTATTGATTGAGTGGCAAGCAGTGTTGATAGCTACAGCCTAAAATCTTGGTGAAGTCTTGTACTCATTGAGTAGTGTCCTTGCCATCTCTATCAATGTTCTGTTCTTCCTTTTCACTACTCCATTCTACAATGGAGCATATGGACTTGAGAACTCATGCTTGATTCCATGCTTGTCCAGAAATGCCTCTACCTTGGAATTCTTGAATTCACTCCCATTATCACTTCTAACTTTGACTAGATTTACCTTCCACTCATTTTGCACTCTGACTATGAGATGCTTAAATTTCTTGTAGACCTGTGTCTTCCCCTTCAAAAAGAATACCCAAGTATAGCAAGAAAAATCATCTACAATAACAAAGCCATATTTGTTACCTCCCAAACTCTCATATGTTGTAGGACCAAAGAGGTCAATGTGTATGAGCTCAAAAGGAGTGGTCGTGGTCATGATGGTCTTGGGATGGTGAGCAGCTCCAACTTGTTTGCCAGCTTGACACGAACTGCAAGGCTTGTCCTTCTCAAACTTCACCTTCTCTAGGCCAATGACATAGTCATTCTTGCTCAGCTTGTTGAGAAGCTTCATGCCCACATGTCCTAGCCGCCTGTGTTACAGCCAGCCGACACTAGTCTTGGCCATGAGACACCATGGAGCTGCTGCAGACTGTTTACTAAAATTAACAATGTACAATTTTCCAAACCTGCATCATTTGAACACTTGTGAATCATTAGATAGTTTAGAGGCTATAACCTCATCAGGATAAAAAGTGACTTTCATACCTGTGTCACACAGCTGTGACATAGACATTAGATTATAGCCTATCTGATCCACAAACATAACATTTGATAAGGAGTAATGTTCAGATATTGCCACTTTACCAATGCCATTTACCTTCCCTTGGAGTTGTCTGCATAGATCACATATTTGCTGGGCAGATTCGCATTGGTGATCTCTACAAACTCCTCTCTGCCTCTAGTCACATGTTGTGTACATCCACTGTCTACAACCCAATCAGTTCCACTGGAGACAGTGTCCTGCAAGTTTAGTTATGAAACTTAGGGATCCAAACTAGTTTGGTTCTCTTAGTAACTTTATCATAAGTAGAGACAGCAGTAATAGGATTAGCAAGTTTGTTCCTAGAGTTCATAGCTTTAGCTATGGATGATATAACATGAATCCTCTTTGACTGATTATCACTTGCAACCTTAGGCATAAGAGTTAGTGAACTGTGCAAGCAACCTGTGACACTTGTAGTCCCACAGCCGTGTGAGGTACCAGTGACACAGGCAACAATAGCCTTAGGTACCCAGATGGCAGTGACCATTTTCTCAGTTGCTTGAGACCAACATATTTGGCCACTGTCTTGTCTCTCCTATCCTTTTGTAGAACATAAGATGGTTAGATGGAATGTTCACAACATTCCTGTTTTTCTGCTCATGACCAATAAAGTTGTTGTCATTTGTACCTGCTTGTCTCACAAAGTTAGCTGCAAGATTTTTCTTAGACTATGGCTCTAGGGTTTAGGAAACTAGCACAGCAATGTACTAGCACAACCCAGTTTCAGACTTGTGCAAAACTGTTGTTACAAGGCCACTGACCTCAAGGCATCAGTGCCACTTTCCAACACTCTAAGCATTGAGCATAAGAACTCCCAAAAGCATTGAATCCGATGAGGACGAGAGTTCGCACAGCCACACTGCCTCGGCTGAGGTGTACGTGGTTGGGCCCGGCGCGACGGATGACGCGGGTACATCTGCCGCAGCGGCTAGGGTGACGAACGAACACCTGCTGACGCCCATCGACGGGCAATCGGAAGCCGAGAGGGCCTTAGTGGCCTCTCGGCGAGCCCTCCTTGCTGAGCGAGAACGTCTTGATCAAGAGAGAGCAGCTCTCGAACAACGAGAACGGCAACGAGATGAGCCCCACGATTCACGCAGTCGCGCGAACCGGCGTGCCTCTTCAGCCGCCCGGAGGAGCCGGGCTACTCGGGCCCCACTCTTCGGGTGAGAACAGGATGGTGTCCCTATCTACCAGACACCAGCCCAAAATCTCTTTGCGGCTGCCGTGTTGGCCGACTCACTGCCGCCCCCGGCAGATGGTCCCGCGGCAGAGATCCATCGCCGAATCGTCACCCTGATGAAAACGGCAATGGAACAGCAACACGAGGCCGGGTCGGTCAGCAACCGTCTGGCCTCCCAAGCAACTCGGAGTCGGCCTTCGGCGGTTCCGAGTCGCCCCATTACCATTGGCTCGTCGCAGCCGAGTCGGTCCACGAATCGGCCTGATGCTCGCCAGGAAATCAACCGACTCCAGGCGGAGCGGCGACAAGCCGGCTCCCTCCGAGCAAACGATGCCCGTGATGCTCGAGACGACATCGAGGGGCGACGAGCGGCCAGGTTGCGGGCCGAACGACGCGGCGGTGAAGTCAACCAGCCAGGTGGCTCCGCCTCCACCGGTCCGCTGTGCTTTAGCAGGCGGATTCGGTCTGAGCCGTTTTCGGACCGGTTCCGGATCGCCAGCGGCGTCGACAAGTATGATGGTACTGCCAAGCCGGAAACTTGGCTTGCCGACTACTTGGTAGCATGCAACATTGGAGGAGGCAACGAGCGTGTCGCCCTCCGAAGCCTACCCCTGATGCTGGAAGGGTCGGCTCGGGCATGGCTTAACAGCCTGCTCGAAGATAGCATCTATGACTGGAGGGACCTCCAAGAGGCCTTCGTCAAAAATTTTGAGGGCACATACAAGCGCCCCGGAAACACACAAGACCTGTGGCTCTGTGTCCAGGAGAAGGGCGAGTCGGTTTGCGACTACATCCAGCGTTGGACTCGGTTGCGCAACTCGATCGAGGACGTCACGGAGACGCAGGCCATTCAGGCCTTTTCTCAGGGAGTTAAATATGAGCTCCTGAAACACAAGTTGGCCCGGTCTAACATTTAGACCATGGGCCGACTCATGGAAGTCGCCAGCAAGTATGCGACGGGTGAGGAGGCAATGCGGTACGAGGACAAAGGCAAAGCAAAAGCCGAGTCTTCGAGCCGGAAGGTCCCACCGACTCGGGTCGGAAGCGTGCGGACAATCGCCTCCCGAAGCGGAAGGCTGGCGGCGGAGACGGGGTCAGCGGAGCCGACCTGGTTGCGGCCGCTGAACAAGGCCCCCAGCGTGGTGACGCTGGCCAAAAGAAGGAGTGCCCTTGGCAACAGCGCAAGGCCCTGAAGCTTACCTTCGAGGAAGTTCTTGACAGGCCCTGTTCATTCCACAGCACCGCCAATTATCAGGCGGGGCACTCGACCCGGGAGTGCAGCTTCCTGAAGCGTCTCCGGGAGGAAAAGCAGCCCGAGCCGGAAGACGGCGGAGAAGGAGGCTCCGCTGCAGGCGGCGACGCTGTGCAGTATCCCCCTCAAAGGGGGGGTACTCATGATCTTTCAGGGATCCGACTCCAAAAGGGGTCGGAAGCTACGCTGTCGCGAAGTCAACGCGACGGTGCTAGCGGTCCCTCAATGGTTGGACTGGTCTGAGGTGCCAGTCGGATTCAGCCGACTTGATCACCCAGACCGGGTCCCTCAAACCTGGCAAACATCCCTTGGTGGTGGATCCGTAAGTCGGCGGATTCAAACTTCGCAAGGTCTTGATGGATGGTGGCTCCAGCATCAACATAATCTTCATGGATACCCTGAAGAAGATGCAAGTCCCGGAGACCCAGCTTCGCCCCAGTAGCACTTCCTTCCACGGAATAGTGCCTGGGAAGTGTGCCAATCCTTTGGGTCAAATCTCCCTGGAAGTTGTGTTTGGAGAACCGAACAATTTCCGGGTCGAGACTTTGACCTTTGAGGTAGTCGGCTTCAAGAGCGCATACCATGCGATCTTTGGCCGGCCGGCTTATGCCAAATTCATGGCTAGGCTGTGCTACACGTACCTGAAGCTGAAGATGCCAGGTCCTAAGGGCGTCATCACCATCACTGGCGACTTTGAGCGCTCCAACGAGTGCGATCTCGCCAGTATGGACATAGTCGAGTCCCTGATCGCGGCTCAGGAGCTGGAGAACATCCAGGCGACTGTCGACTCAGACCAAGCTCCACCTTGCAAGAAGGTGGCAACCGAGTCCACCTTCCAGTCAGCCAAGGACACTAACGTGCCCAGGTCCATCCTGAGGATCCGTCCAAGACGGTCCAAATCGGGACTGACCTCGAGGCCAAATAGGAAGGCGCGCTCGTCGACTTCCTTCGTGAGAATTGAAACATATTCGCATGGAAGCCAGCTGACATGCCGGGTGTACCAAGGAAGTTTGCCGAGCACTCCCTCAATGTCGCCAAGGACGCGAAGCCAGTGAAACAGTCTCTCCGCCGCTTCGCTGAAGATCGGCGCAAAGCAATTGGAGAGGAAATCGCCCGACTCCTCGTAGCTGGGTTCATCAAGGAAGTTCTTCACCCGGACTGGTTGGCGAACCCGGTCCTGGTTCTTAAGAAGAACAAAACTTGGCGCATGTGTGTGGACTACACGTCCCTAAACAAAGCATGCCCCAAGGACCCGTTCGCCTTACCCCGTGTCGATCAAGTTGTCGATTCCACGGCCGGTTGCGAACGTTTATGTTTTCTGGATGCCTATTCAGGCTACCACCAGATCAAAATGAAAGAGTCAGATCAAATAAAAACTTCTTTCATTACCCCGTTTGGGGCTTTTTGTTATATCACCATGCCTTTTGGTTTGAAAAATGCTGGCGCTACATATCAACGTTGTATGCAAAAGTGTTTGCACGACCAGATAGGCAGAAATGTCCAGGCTTACGTCGACGACATTGTGATAAAGACAAAGAAGACCGCGAACCTCTTGACCGACTTGGCCGAAACCTTCGCCAATCTCAGGAGGTTCGACATGAAGCTCAACCCGGAGAAGTGCGTCTTCGGAGTTCCGGCTGGCAAGTTACTCGGCTTCATCGTTTTCGAGCGAGGAATCGAAGAGAACCCAGAAAAGCTTGACGCCATCATCAAGATGGGAAAGCCGAAGGATCTGAAGTCTGTCCAGTGCTTAACCGGGTGCGTGGCTGCTCTAAGTCGGTTCATTGCCCGACTCGGTGAGAAGGCCTTGCCTTTTTATCGACTTCTCAAGAAGTCCGACTCCTTCGAGTGGACGAATGAAGCACAAAAGGCCTTCGAGGATCTCAAGCGTCTCCTGTCAACACCTCTGATTCTCGCTACACCAATGGAGGGTGAGCCCATGCTGCTGTACATCGCGGCCACGAATCAAGTGGTTAGCGTTGTTCTAGTGGTGGAATGTGCAGAAGAAGGCCAAGTCCAGAAGGTACAACGACCCGTCTACTACGTCAGCGAAGTTCTTTCCGAGTCGAAGCAGCGCTACCCACACTACCAGAAGCTCGTCTATGGCGTGTTCCTGGTGACTCGGAAGTTGGTGCACTATTTCCAAGCCCACTCGGTCACCGTGGTTAGTTATGCCCCTTTGTCTGACATCATCAACAATCGGGATGCCACGGGCCGAGTCGCTAAGTGGGCAATAGAGCTTATGCCGCATGACATCAGCTATGAGCCCCGCAAGGCAATCAAGTCACAAGCCCTCGTGGACTTCATCGTCGAGTGGACTGAGAGCCAGTTCCTTCCGACTCAGGTGCACCTTGAGCACTGGGTCATGTACTTCGACGGTTCAAAGATGCTCACGGGCACGGGGCTGGAGTCGTGCTGATCTCCCCCAAAGGTGACAAGCTGAATTACGTGCTGCAGATCCACTTCGCCGCCTCCAAAACGTGGCGGAGTACGAGGCGTTACTGCACGGCTTGCGCATTGCAGTTTCACTCGGTATTCGGTGACTTCTTTGCCGCGGCGACTCGGACCTGGTAGTGCAGCAAGTAATGAAGACGTGGGACGCCAAGGATCCCACCATGGCGGCATACTGTGCTGCCGTACGTCGGATGGAAGAACACTTCGATGGCCTTGAACTTCACCATGTTCGTCGAGCAGATAACGAGGCAGCCAACTCCCTTGCCAGGATCAGCTCTGCTCGAAAAAAAGTCCCACCTGGAGTGTTCCTTCAGCAACTATTCCAGCCATCCGTCAAGCTAGAGTCGACATCCGAGTCAGTGGAATTCGGGTCGCCAAACCCTGACCCGGCCAGTCCAACCCAGGAAGACATCTTAGCAGTCATTCCCTTCTGGACTCAGCCGTTCCTTGCCTACCTTTTGTGCAAGGAGCTACCTGAGGATCCGACTGAGGCACGTCGCATCGTGTGCCGCGCTCGAGCTTACACCATCATCAATGGTGGGCTCTACAAGCGCAGTACCACTGGAATTTTCCAGCGTTGCATCTCGCCGGAGGAGGGCCGAACACTGCTTGAGGAAATCCACTCGGGACTCTGCGGCCACCATGCTTCGTCACGGGCCTGGTCGCCAAAGCCTTTCGACACGGTTTCTTCTGGCTCAGTGCACATGTTGATGCCGAGGAACTCGTCCGAACTTGCGAAGGGTGTCAGAGGTATGCTCGTCAAATACACATGCCGGCTACCGCGCTCAAGACCATTCCAATCACATGGCCTTTTGCTATGTGGGGACTCGACATGGTGGGTCCGCTTAAAACAGCCCGGGGAGGTTTCACTCATCTCCTTGTGGCAGTGGACAAGTTCACGAAGTGGATCGAAGCCAAGCCAATCATGAGATTGATGGTCCGACTGCCGTCAACTTCATGAAGGGAGTCGTCTTCTGATTTGGCGTTCCTCACAGCATCATCACCGACAATGGCAAGAACTTCACTGCTGAAGTCTTCCACCACTTTTGCCGGGACCATGGGATCCGATCGACTATGCCTCCGTGGCTCATCCGCAGTCCAATGGCCAAGTCGAGCGTTCCAACGCTTTAATTCTACAAGGCATCAAGCCCCGGTTGTTAGTCCCGTTGCAATGGACCGCCGGCTCCTGGATCGATGAGCTTCCGTCTGTCCTCTGGAGCTTAAGGATGACTCCAAACCGGTCGACTGGCTACACGCCGTTCTTCATGGTTTACGGAGCTGAAGCCGTCCTGCCGAGTGACATCCTCCACGACTCCCCGCGAGTCGCAGCATACGTGGAAAAGGATGCCGAGTCGACACGACAAGATGACCTTGATCTCTTGGAAGAAGCGCGGGAACTCGCCCTCTCGCGCTCGGCCATCTATCAACAGAACTTGCGACGCTATCACAGTCGGCAAGTTCGGGGCCGAGTCTTCAACAAAGGTGATCTGGTCCTCCGGCTAATCCAAGACAAGGCGGGCATCCATAAGTTGTCTCCGCCTTGGGAAGGTCCATTCATCATCAACCAGGTACTTCACAACGGCGCGTACCGACTGGAGGACCCGGCAACCGGCGCAGTCACTGAACGGACTTGGAATATCGCACAGCTGCGTCCCTTTTACACTTAAACTTTGTACTTCAAACAGTTCATTGTTTCATTACGAATGAATATTTGTTTCCTTCGAGCGGCACTCGGGAAGCATTTTGTTTATTTAATTTCTATTTTCTGACTATGTTCCCTTGGGCAACCCCCAGGGGCTACGTCTAACAAATCCGAGTAGCTTAACTTCGGGCAATACCCGGAAGCCACCACAAACCCACTGGGTGATTTATCACTCGGCGCAAGTTATTTCGAATCTCCTAACTTTGTTTCTACACGAGCGTCTAAGTAAACGTGTACGGTACCTAAGGCCCACTCTTCGTCCCCAACTACAGTTGCAACCCGGCTGTCCGGTTGGCAAGAGCAAAAGCTAAAGGTCGGCCTGCACGCGAAAGGATCCGACTCAGCGAA
The DNA here is from genome assembly GCA_019208055.1 of Stipa capillata. NCBI lineage: Eukaryota > Viridiplantae > Streptophyta > Magnoliopsida > Poales > Poaceae > Stipa > Stipa capillata. The sequence continues at coordinate 82,912 of JAGXJF010001934.1, read as the reverse complement.
AAAACAAACTTGGACGAATCAAATAACTTGTGCAAATTAACTTGTGCAAAAGTTAGAATGAATGGAAAAGTATTTTCATTCAAAGCAAAAGTCTTTACATTTTTCTACTCGGTATACCGAGAGATATTACATGATGATTTTCTATCTTCTGGAGTCGCTTCTACACGCTCATCCAGGTCAGTGAAGTCGGCGATCCGGCTGGCTGCGGCGCGGACTCGGGAAAGGAGATCAAGAGGGTTCACCGACTGACCCTCCTCGTCGACTGGGGCCCCAGCGGAGATGCTGTCGACATCCGCATCGGGATGGTGTGCTAACACCATTGCCAGCGCCATGCCGGCTCCCGAGCGAGCTGCCGACTCCTTCCACTTTTCAACCTCCGCCGAGCCTTGCGAGAGCTTGTCGGCGAGGGCGAAGATGCTGGAACCCGGCTCTTCTCCGGGCCATAGCTTGGTGCAGAGGCTTTGGGCAGCCGACTTCATATTCTGCACCAAGCTCTTGACTTGAGGAGTCGGTCCTCCACAGTCACGACGCAGCTGTCCATCTGCTCTCGGGTCCAGAACGCGTTGAGAGTTGACCTCGCCGGGTCGGATAGTGCGCAGAGTCGGAGCGTCGCCCGCCTTGCTTCCTCCTCCAGCTCTAGGCAAGCGTCTAGGTGCAAATTATTGCAAGGAAATGAACTAAAGAAGCGTACAAGAAGTGGAAAATAAAGGGCTCGGGGGCTTACCAAGTAGAGTCTCACTGGCCTTCTTGAGATGGCCCATGAGTTCTCCCTCGTGCTTCTCCCAGTCGACGATGGCCACGTCGTGTCGCTTATCCAACTCGTCCATTTTCTTGACGAGGTCGTCGATGGTCGCCTGCAGTTTCTTGTTTGCGGCGTGCGAATGCTCGTATTGGGCCACCAACTTTGAATGCTCCGACTGTAGCTTGGTGGTGGCTTGCATTTGATCGCGAGCTTTGCGCAACTTGTCTTCGTACTCGACCAGCTTGGCATCGAGCATCTGCGATACTTTGACCATCGGGATCATCGACTTCATTTCTTTTTTAAGTCAGACGTTTTCGGCTTCGATGTCTGTCGACTCAATAAAGTCAATACTAGAAAAATTTATGGGGCAAAAGGAGCTGAAGACTCGGACACTTACTCCCAATGGCGGCGAGCTTCTCTTCGAGCCGCCGACTCTTGGCCCTTTCTTCGGCCAACGCCTTCTCGAGGGAGGCGTTCTTCTCCATGAGGACTGGGCCGTTCCCGCCCAGTCGGATCACAGCCTGGTCAAGCAAGTTTGTCAGTGAACCCTGATTTTATAAGTCTCCAACCGACTCAACCAGTCGGCTAGAGACTCGGGGGCTACACCCACTGGGTGTGCTGAACGCGCTCCCAGTGTTAAGAAATAAACAAAGCTGAATAGACAAAGTTCGAAAAATGACTCACCCCGACTGAGGACTCGAGAACCTCGGTCGAGTCTACCAAGGACTTGGCCGCGTCGGCGAAATCCCTAAGCTTGGAGCTAAGGGCAGCGACGCGGTTGGTGGCTTCTTCCGCGGCCGTCAAGTCCCCCGTGCTGCAACTCGGCAGCAGCAGAGCGGGGACGAGGCTTCTGGACGAAGCCGGAGCCGGCTCTTCAGCCGCGGGAGTCGGAGCCAGGGCCTGGCTCTGCTCGGCCACCGGAGGCGACTCGGTGACGAGTTGGCCTCCGGCTCCTCCTGCCGGCTCTGAGGAGTCGGCACCGGCCGCAGCCGCCGGCTCCGTCGTCTCCTCGACGGCCGAAGTTGGCAGAGGTTGCGGGTCGTCAGCCGGAGCCTCGGCTGACTCGGCGCGCACCTCCGACTCCGGCACCTTCTCCGTGGGCGTGGCAGTCTGTGGCGCGGGAGCAACCGGCTGTGGCGCGCTTGTTGTAGCCGCGACTGGAGGTGTGGCTGCAGCCGGAGGCGCGGATGGCGTGGTACCCGCGACCGACTCCGTTGCCACAGTGGGGACGGCTGGCGTCGGAGCGCTGGGCTCGGTTGTAGTCGGAGTCGGAGGAGCCGACTCTGGCAGCAGAACTGGAGTCGGAGCCGCGGGTGCGCCGGCTGAAGAATCTCCTTTGTCGGAGAGCTTCTTCTGAACTCTGCAATGCAAAAAATAAAACCGACTTCAGTATCTTCACCAACCTACTTCGACTGGGGCATGAGGCAAAAGGACTTGTACCTGGTGGTTGTGGGGATCATCTTTTTCTTCGATTTTCTCGGGGCGGGCGGACCCCCGGAGGAACCGGCGAGGGCCGGCTGAGGCGCACTCGGCTTAACAGCAGGAGCCGGAGCCTGTGCCACACGGCCGGCAGGTGCGGCTCGTGCAGGAGCCGGAGCCTATGCCACGCGGCCGGCAGGTGCGGCTCGTGCAGGAGCCGGAGCCTGTGCGACGGGGCCGGCAGGTGTGGCTCGGGCCCGCTTAGCAGCCGACTCCGTCTAGGCCGGCTCTGCTTCCGCCTGCGGGGTCGTGGATCCGGAGGCGTCGTCGTCACGCCTCCGTTTGACGACTTCGAAGGACCCTCCCGACTCGGTATCCGAGTCGATCTGGATACCTCCCTCGGGGGCTTCCTCGTCAACTTCTGCGTTGTCCGACGCCGCCGGAGTCGAGCTTTGCTCGGGGAGTGGCGGCATGGAGTTGAAGTCAAGGTAGTTCTGCAGCATCGAAAGACTTGGTATTAGGGGAAGCAAATAAACAACAAAATTCGAGAGCCCGACTCGGAATATAAGTCACTTACAGTCGGCGGGGGGTTGGCAATTGAATATGGAATCACGTGTGGCGCCCGGGTGAGCCCGGTTCGCTCTTTGGTCAAATTCTTGAGGAGCTCCAAGAAAATGTCGTCCGAAAGATCCTCGGTCAACACCCTCGTGGAGTCGTGCGAGCCCGAGTACTCCCACATCGGGTGCGTCCGGGCTTGAAGAAGCTGGATGCGCCGAGTCAGCCAAGTGGCGATGAGGTCGGTGTCCGTGAGCCCTTTCTCCTGGAGTCTCGCGATCCTCTTCAGGAGTCGGTCGACTTCGGGCATCTCTTCGCTGGAAGGCTTGACACTCCAACGCTTCCGCCACTCGGGAGGACCTTCGGCATACGAGAGAAGTCCTTCGTGGCCAGTCGGCGTGCGCTCATCCGGGCAGTAGAACCACCCGTCCTGCCACCTCCGAACGGTGTCCGGGAACTGCAACTTGAAATACTTGGCGCCGGCTTTGACCTGGATTCCGGCTCCCCCGCAGATGGACAGTTGGCTGTCGACTTTGATGGACTGCGCCTTCACCGTGAAGATTTTCTTCCACAGCCCCTAGTGAGGCCGAGTCCCCAAATAGCATTCGCACAGTGTGATAAAACACGCAATGTGCAGAACGCCATTGGGGCTCAGGTGATGGAGTTGGAGGCCGTAGAAGAAGAGGAGGCCGCGCAAGAAGTCATGTGGCGGCAGCGAGAAGCCCCGCTCCATGAAGGGGACGAGCATCACGCGCTCATGGGCATGTGGAGCGGGCTTCTCCTCCTGGAACGGCGCCCTCCAGTTGCCGACGGAGCGAGGTGGCAGCAGACCGACACCGGCGAATCCGACGAGGATCTGGTCGGTGACGACCGACGGGACCCAGTCTCCTTTCTTCCACCCATCAGCGGCGGTGGCGAAGGAGGAAGCATCGGCCTTCTTGCCCTTGCCAGCGCGAGACATGATCGGTGGCTGATGAACGGCGACGAGCGAGCTTTTTTCTCGGGAGCAAGTGCGCGGTGGCGGAGCTCTGGAGACGAAGGGCTTGGGCGCGAGGAAAGCAAAAGCAGATGAGAAGTACGGCAACCCTACGCCCTCTTTTATAGCCAAGGGAGTCCAACCGTCGGCAGTCGTGCATCCGACGTGGCGGGAAACCGCCGCGGCAACTGCCGTCTCGCGCGCGCGTACCCGCGGGATTCGGGCGCCTTTTTCACCACGGCGCAGTGTCCCAGGCGACGTGACCGGCGGACATTACGTCAGCCTCCATCCTGCGCGCGCCGCCCGTGTGATTCGGGTGCAGTCATGATGAACCGTCGCCTCGGACGTCACGCGAAGTCGGATCAACGGCAGCGGATGTCTCGGGCACGCTTCGTGCGGGACTCGAGGTGAAATCATTGCGCTGCAGCACTGCAGGTGCTCTGTCCAACCGACTGCGCGCATTAAATGCTGAGGCGACGTCGGGTACAGTCAAGACGGTGCCGTGTAACACAAGCCGGCTTCGACTGGGTTTGATTCGATTGGGTCGAATCACTCGGAAGCCGAGTCGGATTGGAATCGGCTTGGGTTGCTAGGACACGTCATGAATTGTACCGACTCCATCAAACAATTCCGAGGCGCACAAGCAGACTCAGAAGCAGACTGGCTCTGCGAAAGGGTGCCGATGACCGACCCAACAAGGTTTGCAGGTCACTCGGCAACACCCCAGCTAAGGACGAACCCGGCATCCACAGCGGAGCAACATGATCCCTGAATCATAGCCGGATGCCACAGCGGCGCAAGGTGGCTCACTGATTCGGGATTCAATGTCGGAGTTCGAGGACTCGGTTTTGAAGCTGAAGATCGAAGGCGTCCCCCCTGCGGGCACAAGATGGCAATGGTCCACTCGGATACGCTAGACGCTATTTCGGATTCACTTGAAATTCATGATACGCCTCCCGGAAGGCCACAAGCCGATTTCCCCAGTCAGAAAGCGCGGGTATCACTGAATCCCTAATACTTAGCACAAATCTAACCTTTTTTCAGGTATCATATGAGTCCATCAAGGTCTCTCCACCAGCGACTTGTTCAACTTGCTCATCAGTCGGCATCCGTGTCGAGACCTCGAAGCACTCGGGGGCTACTGACGAGGGGAGCCCATCCGGGTAGGCCCAGCACAGCGAGTCGGCCCATCAGGCTCGGAGAGTTCCATGGAGGCCCACTCGGATGGAGGCCCAAGAAAGGCCCGTACGGGTGCAACGTCCAGGTGTCATCAAGTCAGACGTTACTACTCCATCAAGGCAGGCGTTTTATGAGCTTGAAGACTGGCGTTACTCGGGCGGTTACATAGTGTAAATACCTCAGTTAATTCAAGCGGTTACTGTAGCTCAGCCGACTGTCCGAGTCGGCTGATGTACAAGCTTATATAAGGCAGAGCCCCCCATGCAGAGGGGGCTCTAGACTCTGAGTTCTCTGGTCTCTCGACTCTAGCTAAATACTTTTCTATAGGCTAGCTTCATCTTCAACCTCTTGTAATCTTTTTCACGCAAGACAAGCAGTATAAACAGCAGGAGTAAGGTATTACCTCCGCCATTGGAGGGCCCGAACCTGGGTAAAACTCTTGCGTGCACCGCCTGAATCTTCCTAACGTGCTTCCCCAAAACCTATTACAAATGGATATTGCCGCGAAATCCCCGCGACACCTTGCTTGCAACTCCTAGCACAGCATCGGTTTCTTCATAGCTGTAGCACAGCTGCCTAGCACAGCTATCTCCTTGTCTTGGAAAAACACCTGTGTACTTTTAGTGTTCATCCTTTCATAGATGAAACATCTTCCTAGAATCTAATCTTCCTGCTTACACTCAATGTAAATATTAGATCCCAGTTTGGGTTGCCATTAGCCATCAAAACCATTTAGAGGCCTAGTTGCTCTTTTAAAAACACATGCCAACACAATAGTCTTTGGGGATCTTGGAACCAAATCAACTAGTCTCTTGATGAATGTGACAAATTCCACTCTAAGGCACACGCAGATCCTTACAAATCCAAATAGAAGAGTAAGGCCTAAGGTGGATTTCCCAATCTAGAGGGTTGAACCCCTGATCAAGGAGCAAAGCTCTACTTTTAGTCTAAACATCAAGTCTCACCCTAATGACAGGATTTGGAACGATTTGATAGTTTAAACCTGTCACATGGGCCGTGACCTGTTTTAGCTGTGCATAAGCAGATCTAGATGGTCCAGATTCAGCTCAGAGAGTCCGGGTGGTTGGAGGGTCCAGACCCTCTCTGGGTGGCAGTCCAGGACTTCCAGTACAGATCAGGATGGTCGCCTCGAGGGTCTGAGCAAGGGTCCAGGGCTTCTAGTACCGATCTAGAGGGTCGCCTGGAGGGTCCGGGCCTTCCAGTACCTCTGTTGGGGAGGTCCGGAAGGTCCAGGCCAGACCTGGATAGTCCAGGTACCCTTTTGAATACACAACCGGAGTGTTCGAGGCAGCTGTCTGGTTCGAACTTGTCTTGGTGTTTGGAATCTCTCCTTTGGTCCCGTTGCCCTCCAACATGGACTTGGTGCTTGGAGTCTGTCCTTTGGTACCTTTGCCCTCCACCTTGATCTCACAATAGACTTGTTCTTTTCCTTCTTCATCTTCTCCTTCTTGCTCAAATCTCGCCACCTCATGAATAGCATCAATTTCTCCTTCACTTGCAGCTCGTATGCCCCTTCTTCGGTGATCAACATGACCCGAGCATTGGGGCACTCCTTTTGCATGTGACCTCGTCCTTGACATTTGAAGCATATGATGTATCGCGTCTTGCTTGTAGAAGCCATTGGAAAAGCCATGCTTGGAGCCGGTCCTCCCTTAGAGTAGGTGGTTGAGGGTTGGCTTGTAATTGTCCGGGCGAACACTTGCACCTCCACCACCAACATAGCTCTCTGTCTTAGTCGTTGTAGTTTGAGAAACATTTCTTGCATTTGGAGTTGGACATGGAGCATATGGTGTGATGTAGCGGGTGTATGAAGTAGCTCTTGGAGTGTACACCAAAGTCTTGGAGTAGCGGGCATCTTCTTGCACTTGGCTTTCCGCCTTGATAGCTTGATGCACCAGCTCCACCACATTGTTATATGGTTGATAGTTGAGGATGCGCTTAAGGGGTGATTCAATGCAGCTAAGAAGTGGGCCACGGTTTGCTCTTTGGTTTCTTGGACATTGGCTCGGATCATAATGGATTCTATCTCCTTGAAATACTCTTCGATGGTACGGCTTTCTTGCTTAAGGTCTTGAAGCTTCTTGAATAGGTCGTGCTTATAGTACTTGGGACAGAACGGGCTAGTATCTCTCACTTCATCTCTGTTCAAGCCATGACGGGTGGCTCTCCATGATCGTCGCATTGGTTTTGGCCTTGTTCCCACCAAATGAGAGCGTAGCCATCGAACTCGAGTGAAGACATGGCGACCTTCTTCTCGTCGAAGTAGTTGTGCATCTGGAAAACCTTGTCCACCTTGAGCTCCCATATGATGTATTCTTCGGGCTCGGTGGAGTCATCGGAGAACTTTAGCATGATGAACTTGAGCTTGCCGAGTTTCTCATTGTTGTCTTCATGGCATCCTCTCCACTAATTTCCTTTGCCTTCTCCACGATGATCCCGCCTTTTGAATCTATCATCTTCATCAAAGGGGCCTCACCTTTGGTAGCCTTCATCACCTTCTTAAGGTCTTCGACATCTTGGTTCAACTTGGGGATGAACGCTTCAGTCTCCTTCCGATGCTTCTTCTTGGTCTTCTTCACGGCCATGGTGGCTCCTTGACCACCCTTGGTCGTGTGATGCATTGGTTGGTACTCAGCCTCTTGTTGAAGTGATGGGTGCTCAGTGTCTTGGGGTTTCTCGCGCTTGAGCTTGCCAAGCCACCATCTCGATATTGGTTTCGTCGAGGAGTTCTTCTTCATCAATCTCCTCCTCTGGAAGTTTGCCTCGAAGTGCTTGGATGACCTCTCGAACAATACTTGTCCTCATGGTGCCAAATTGTTGAGCCATTTCGTTCCTCAAGTTCTCCACAATGTCGCGAAGACTTTGTTGGAGGGCCATGCGTTGGCCCTAGGTCATGCACTCTTCATTCCCATTGGCTCTAAGTGATCCGTCCCTAGACATGGTTACGATGTGCCAAGGTATATGCGGACATTGGAACCACCTTACCTTCCTTGGATGAAAGATCTATGCCCGTCGATGAATTGGTGACCCTCCAGAAATAGTTGAAATAGTTCCACGTCTCTTGGTTGACTCCGGACTTTTCGGCCGCTCGGACTATTCGAGTGAAATTTGAACTGTCTGGCCGAGAAATAGCGGTGCGGTTTTGAGAATCGAGTGGACCAAGATTCACCAAATCAGAGGAGAAAAGGATGAAATCGGCCAAAGCAACACAAAGGGAGGTTAGATCAACAAATATAGCAAAGATCTAATAGATTAAAATCGGGCAAAGCTCACCCAAAATTTTGAATTGCATCAAGATTTCAAATCGAGATCTTTTTGTGAGATTTTCGAATGAGGCAAGAAAACCATAACAAAGCTAGCAATTGGGGGTAGGGAAAGAGGGGATACAAAGTTCCAAACTATGGCAACCTTGAACTCTTATACCAAGTTGATACGGAGGGATCCCGATCTTCACGGTAGGAATGATAAATAGACTAGCCTAGATGGAAACCAACGACAACAACACATGACAACACAATAGCCTTTGGGGATCTTGGAACCAAATAAACTAGCCTCTTGATGAATGCCATGAATTCCACTTGGAGGCATGCGCCGATCTTTATAAATCCAAATAGAAGAGTAAGGTCTGAGGTGGATTCCCCAATCTAGAGGGATGAACCCTAGATCAAGGAGCAAAGCTCTACTTTTAGTCTAAACATTAAGTCTCACCCTAATGATAGGATTTGGTATGGTATTTATAGTCTAAACCCTGATACATGGGCCATGGCCCGTTTTAGCTGTGCAGGCAGATCCGGACAGTCCGGATTCAGCCCGGAGGGTCCGGGTGGCTAGAAGGTTCTAGTGGCAGTTTGGGAGATCCAGTACAGATCTGGATAGTCACCTGGAGGGTTTGAGTGAGGGTCTAGGGCTTCCATTATGAAACCGGAGGGTCCCGACCTTCTAGTACCTCTGTTGGGGAGGTCTGGAGGGTCCAGTCCAGACATGGACAGTCCGGGTACCCTATTTAATGCACATCCCATAGGTTCAAGGTGGCTGTTTGGTTAGGACATGTCTTGGTGCTTGGCATCTCTCCTTTGGTCCCTACGCCCTCCACATTGGAAGGTCCTTCGTACCTTAGGTAGCATACCGTTCATGCTCAAGTCAAGCGGATAGTCATTAAGGAGAAGATTCACTCATGTTGTGTGGCCTTGGCTCGCGCCCTTGTCATTGGCCCAACAAGTGTCGAAGGCCGACTTGAGCATGTGGTAGCGTCGTCCATGGTGATGTGCACATCATCCCCCTTTCTTGAAAAGGATCCGACCTCGACTCCAACTCATCATCTTCATGGAAGGGTGATAAATCGGAGATCTTGAAGGTGTTGCTCACCAATTACTTGGTTGATAGAAGATCAATCTTGTAGGCGTGCGTTCTTCAGGAAAACGATCCTTGCAGAGGTGAACCAACATAAGATCACCAGGTTCAAACACCATCTTTACTTGTTCTTGTTGACTTTGTCGGCATGGCGATGAACTTGTTGTTCAATTGTAGCTCTTGTCGTCTCATGGAGCTCCTTGATGAAAACAGCTCACTTGGAGGGTCCAAGCGAGGATCCGGGGCTTCCAATACCGATTTGGAGGTTCATCCGGAGGGTCCAGGCCTTCTAGTACCTCTGATAGGTAGGTCCGGAGGGTCCGTGCCAGACCTAGCTAGTCTGGCCACGATTTTTAGTGCACATCCAAAGGGTCCGAGGCAGCTATCTGACTTAGACTTGTCTTGGTGCTTGGCACCTCTCTTTTGGTCCCTTTGCCCTCCACCTTGGACTTGGTGCTTGGAGTCTCTCCTTTGCTCCCTTTGCCCTCCATCTTGGATGGCCCTTCGTACCTTAGCAAACAAAGAGTAAAAGTATTAGGTAGCATACCATTCATGCTTAATTCATGCGAATAGTCGTCAAGGACAAGATTCACCTCATGCTATGAGGTCTTAACTCGTGCCCTTGTCATTGGCTCAATAAGCGTCAGAGGTGGACTTAAGTGGGTGGTAGCATCATCTATAATGATGTTCACATCAAATATCCAACTGCAAGAACTACTTGACAATGACTTCTCATACACATGGACATGTCCTAGGTGCCTAGTGGATATTCAGACGAGGGCTCATGAGCTGACTTGGGTTTGGCTCGCTTGGTCATGGAGCGTTAAGGCAGCCTCGACTTATTTTTTTATCTGACTGAGTGGAGCCGAGTTGAGCTGATCCCAGCATGCGCAAGTCTTAGGCTCTTTTTCCAACCCTATGAGCGGCACATCACTTCGAGGAAGAGCTTCGCCTAGACATCCCCGGCGGCCATCGTCGTCTCGTGCGTTGGACATCGGTGGGTTGCTATGCTAGTAGGATCTTACAGTGCCACTTTATTTTAATTTAATGTAAGGGAGAATTTCAAAGAAAAATTATACAAACCATGTCATCTCTTCAAAATTGGCCATAGGACACTTCTTTTGTGTCATTTGCTAGAACACACTCTTCTTTTCTGCCTTTGCTCCAGCACACTCCAAAAATATGGTAATTTGCCAAAAGACAAAGTAAAGACTATTTTAACATATTCTAAATTAGCAGGAGAGAGAGAGCGCATGAATTGTTTGTTTTGCCCCTGTCCCCCCACTCTCTCCTAAATACCAAGTTAGTATGAACTGACCAAAGTATTGCACAACAAAAAAGCTTTTAGAATGCATACACGAGATATTTGACCAAAATCTTCCACCACACCTGACATATTTGTCCATCATCTGATTACACTTACAAAAGCATCTAGCATACATGCAATTCAACTGATTTCACTTCAGCTTCTAGCATACATGACTAAGCATTCTCCAGCATACATGACACAACACTACAAACACAACACAAGAAAATTAACGACGTCCGTGTGTTCCTCCTTTGCGTGCTCTGTCGCCGGCCACATATTTACTACTCCTTGACCTTCTTCCCCTTCCCTTTTTTTCCCTTGACTTGCTTGGCCTTCCCTTTCTACTTTTCTTCGGCTTGACGGCTTGCAGGCAGCACCTTATGACCAGCTTGAGGGCTTCCGGGCAGCACCTTATCTCTATCTTGAGGGCTTCCAGAGAGTATCAATGCCTTATGTCAACTATGCACATCACAAAACAAGTCATGTTCAATTAACATACTCAAAGCAAGAAAGAATTGAACAAAGTAAGATATTTTACCTCCTTGTGAGTGCTCCAGGGCTGTTATTAAGCTCAATAGAGAGTACTAGATCTCTTTTTATAGGGGTGGATGGTGCCTCTTTATTGCCTTCTACTTCTTGGGCTAGCTTAATAGGTACTTCAGCTTCCATGTTCTTCTTAGTTCTTCTTCTCTTGGGCTTAGGTGGTGCTGGTGGTGGTGCATTAGGTTCATCAACAGTTTCATTGCAAGTTTTTTGCATGTGACCAAGCTGGCCACATCTTTTGCATTTCATCCTCTTTTTTCTAGTTCCTCCTTCCTCATAGCCTCTAAGCCTCCTCTCCCTAGGCCTTCCAGCTGATCTCTTCAATATAGGGGGCCAAAGCTTGAAGCCCAAGTCCACCTTTGGCCACTGACTCTTGTCTGTCATGGGTTGAATCATACCTGCATAAGCTGCCCTAAACTTGTCAACAGAATAGTATTTGTCCACATAGTCATCAACTTCTTCACCCTTATCTCATTTATGAGGCATATGGCATGTGTACAAGGTATTCCAGTAAGCTGCCACTCCTTGCAAGTACACTCCCTTTTATTCAGATCTATTGCATGCCTCCAAGCCCTCAAATCCTTGTTCACTCCACTTACTTCTCCCATGAACCGACTTCCTTTAGTGTGTTTGTAAAGTAATCCTCTGCTCTTGCAATTGAGGTCTTCGATGAGATGTGGCAGAATTTTTCCCTTTAGCTTGACAGAAATGTTTCTCCTCATGTGAAGCTTCTCCATGATCATCTGCCTTATCCTATCCAATAACTCCACAACAGGAAGTGATTTCTCATGCCTAATCCATGCATTGAATGACTCGGCAAGATTATTTGTGACATAGTCACATTTACAAGTGGTAGAGAACTTACTTCTCGCCCAAAGGTGCTTGTGGTTTTCTTGAATCCACTGCAGAGCCTTAGGAGAGGACTGAATCATAGCTTGATAGTGGAGGTCAAAAATGTCTCTTCTATAGGCCCTAGAGGCAGGCCATAGATTCTTCTCAAACACTCTCCCATGGAACTTTTTCTGGAAATTCTTCACCAAGTGTCTCATGCACTCCCTATGCTCAACACCATTTGTGAATACCTTTGTGACTGCAGTATCAACTCCTTTACCTGCATCCGTTGAAAGAACCAATCCAATGGTGAACCAATTGCCTTGTGCAAGTTTTCCATGAACCATTGCTAGTTTGCAGTTGATTCAGATTCAAAAACTCCATAAGCCACTAGAAACATCCAGTTGTGGCCATCAATAGCTATGGCAGATGCTAGCTGTCCTCTCCATCTTCCAGTCAACACAGTGGAATCAATCGCCAAGTAGGGTCTACAACCATTGAGAAAGCCATCGACACAGGGTTTAAGAGCAACAAACATCTTTGAAAACCTCTTCTTACCATCCAACTCTTCATATGCCACCTCCACTATGCTCCCAGGGCACTTCGTATCCAACTCTGCCTTAAAACTGAACACATGCTCGAAACTATCCTCCCATTTACCTAAAATCTGATCCAAAGCCATTTGCCTACCATCCCAAACCACATAGTAGGAGAGAGTAATCACGTACTTCTCTTCTAACTATTTCTTCAATGCTTTAGCGCCAATGGTTGGATCTTGTCTCAGCTTGTCAACCACATTGTCCCTTACCCATGCATTGGTAGCCATGCAGTTGCCCTCTAATCTGCTAGTGCTTGGACATGTATGCTTGTATGGCATCTTCCTAATCTGCAAAACCAAACAAATAATGAGTACACATCAAGTAAGAAATAGCATCAAGTGAATTACCATCCAAGTCCTGCCATCTTGAAGTCTTGATGCATGTATCCTCCATTTGCACCTCTTAGCCTTGCAATAAGCTCTATATCTTGTTGACTCACTATAAGGAGCTGCAATTTCAACCTCTTTAAGCACAGCATATTGCCTCATGCATCTCTTAAAAATTTTACCATTTGCGAAAGTAACTTCAACTTCGATAGTTGGATTTTCTAGGTCAACAACATGAATATTAGCTTCACACCCAGCATTATCATCAATAATTAGCTCCTCATTAGCACCCTCCTCATCAGAGTCAGAGAGGTACTCTGAGTCACTCCCTTCCTCGTCATCTGACATCAACTCATGGTAATTTTATTTCTTATCATCCACTCCTACATACTCCTTTTCATCGTCCTCACCCCATGATTTTAACCTACTCTTATCTATGGGCTTGGAAGGTTCAGCCACAATGCTAAAGTTTCATGAGATTTGTGCATTAGAGGAACTGCTTTGTTGTGTAGAAAGCATTGGCTGGGTTGCCAATACAATCTGGTTATTTTGGTCAGTGTTGGTCTGCTGTACACATGAAACACTGCTGCTCTGTGTCATGCAAGGAACACTTGGATTGACCCTCACACGCAAAGGAAGCTTTCTCATGTCCCAGTACATTTTGAAGGCAGCAAGCAACACAGAGTCAGAATGTATCTCTTCATACATGCTACTAATTTTGTTCCAAAAAGTCACAGAAATAGTTTGATTGATGCCATGTTTGATCTCATCAGCAAGTTCTTTCGAAAAATCAATCCAACAAATAGTATCTTTGTCTACAACCTACTTTATGTCCCGACTAACATGATAAAAAACTGCGCTATCGTCATCATCAAACTCATAATACACACCAACTTGAATGGCTAACCTGCAAGCCGAACTATGGTCCATCCTACGCATTCAAAGACAAATGAAACACATTCTTAAGAATGTCATTGAAGCGTTCTGAATCCATTAGGAACTAGATGATGTAGCAGCAAAACAAGATTACAAACGGAAGCTTACCGGTCGGGAACCCATCTCAGGTCCACAGTTCGGACCATCTCCGTCGTCTTCATCCTGTCCTAGGGCAGGCCCTGCGGCTCCCCTATGCTCCCGAGTAGGTAGGCGAGCGGGGTGGCTTCCCAAGCAGGCAGGCGAGCGGGGCGGCTTCCCCGAGCTGTGTCGGCGGGCGGCGGCGGCTTCCCCGACCTGAGACAGGTGAGCGGGGGCCCCGCGAGCAGGCGGAGCGGCGACCGAGCAGGCAGGCAAGCGGGGCGGCGGCCTCGACCGGAGCCGAGCAGGCGGGCAAGCGGGGCGGCTTCCCCGAGCGGTGCCGGCAGGTGGCGGTGGCTTCCTCGACCCGAGGAGGCAAGCGGCAGCCCCCCCGAGTAGGTGGAGCAGCGACCGAGCAGGCAGGCGAGCGGGGCGGCGGCCTCGACCGGAGCAGAGCAGGTGGGTGAGCGGGGCGGCTTCCCCAACCCGAGCAGGCGAGCGGCGGCCCCTCAAGCAGGCGGAGTGGCGACCTCCCGAGCAGGCGAGCGGGATGGCGGCCTCGACCGGAGCCGAGCAGGCAGGGCGAGCGGGGGGATTTTAGGGATTTGGAGAGAGCGGGGGGATTTAGGGATTTAGGGATTTAGGGACAGGGGTAAAACAGACAATTCATGCGCTCTCTCTCTACTGCCAATTCAGAATATGTTAAAATAGTCTTTACTTTGTCTTTTGGTAAATTACCATATTTTTGGAGTGTGCTGGAGCAAAGGCAGAAAAGAAGAGTGTGCTCGAGCAAATGACACAAAAGAAGAGTGTTCTGTGGCCAATTTTCCCATTCTATTATGTACTCAAAATACATGATAGTCAATCGGAAAAAGAGAAAGGCACAAAAATCCCAAAAAAGCCAACCATCTAATCATTAATCTAGTGTACCCTCTTGTAATTAATGGACCACAACCGATAGATCTCCGTGACCATATCTAAATAGATCACGGTCGATAGATCTTCATAGCCATTACCTAAACAGATCACACCCAATATATCTTCATAATTGTATCTAAATATCTGATAGCCGATAGATCATTATAACTTTATCGAAATAGATCACAACCGACAGATTTTCATAGTTATACTTAAACAGAACATAGCCGATAGATCTTCACATACTATACCTAATCAAATCACAATTGATAAATCATCATAATGGTACTAAAGTGGTCACAAGCGACCATTAATATGGTGGATCCTTGTACTACCGCATACAAATGATTGCTCGGCCCATGGTCTGAACTTTAGTTCCGTGCACTAATTCGATATCACGCACAACCAACCTGTCAACTTAGTACAAACAACGAAGTAGTCAACCAGCTATCTGAATTTTCATGTTTCATACTGATCTAATATCACGTACAAACAATCCACCGACATGCTCGCAGTAAAACTTTAAATCTGCCTACTGATCTAAGATCATGTACAAACAAACATACGGTCATTAATCTATTGTTCCTATAAATAGTACAATAATGCATACTCATGTAAGTAAAAAAAATTAAAGAAGATTAAACATGTTTCCCACACAATTATGTAGGATACGTGCTAGTTGAAATGAAAAATAGGCTACATCTAGGCATCACTCGTATGGCCGAGAAAAAAAGCATCCGCCTTTGGTGCCTTTTGATCTCACTTAACTGGAGATCCTACAGCGTCCGATCGTCACAACAACAAAATCCCATATGCAGCATTTTTTCTATAAGTATGCAATATCATTGCAATATTTCTCCCCGTCGTCTAATAGAAACGTGCAAAAAACGTTGCAAAATTTCAAACACATATGCAAGAAATCCCCGTTTGCACTAACCTCTCCTATCAACATATAAGACCAGTAAACTCGCTGCCCTTCAACTCGCCGATGGTGAATCCAGCTCGCTGGAGCCTTGGGCAATCATCGGATCTGGCGAGCTCGAACCCGTTCCACGCAGTCCTATCGTCTTCCCGAGCTTGATGGCGTTGTACAGGCGTGGGAAGCTATACTTGATTCAGCTCGACTACCTTGCATGCGAGCGTCTCCGTCATATGCTTAACGGGAGGATGTCGTGAAGCAGGGGAGGACAGATGGTGGAGACTCGCCCGATGTCGGGTTGCCGCCAGCGACATCTCCACTTCTCCGACTGCGTGGCCATCGTGTGATCAACTCCCATGGATGGGTCTCAATGAATCACTCCATAGTCAAGCGCATGGCAGCATGGAGTTACATGCGGTGGCACAGACCTGCAAAAACCTCGCCGATCGGAATGGTTGGATCATATTTTGATCCACGGCTAGCAACGCGTTCGACGGAAGCGTTAGGTCTACCGGCAGACAGGAAGCATTTTCCTAAAAATATGACGAAACACAGAGTTGAAATGTTTACTAGAAAAACAAATTAGGGAATGTCTATCTATTAGTTGTTTATATCTTTTTTTTATTTAGGTTACATCTTAAACTTTTGAATCATACATCTATCTTTATAACCTCATTTTATATATGACATATAAACTAAATTTTTACTAAAGTTGTACACTTTTAATAGTGTAACTGTAGATTAAGTGATGTACAATTTTAGGAAACTGAGATTTGTAAAAATTTAAAGGCAAATCTGAACAATTTGCGAATGTGAGAATTCTAATGCCTCTTTGGCCTTGCCTCTTAGTTTATTCTCATATAAAATGCTACAGCAACTACAAACATCCTCTGGTCAATAATCCATCGAAATACTTATTCGCAATCCCACATCCCTAAAGCTACGAACACACCCAAAAGAAAAGGAAAATACAACGACACAAGAATACTTCCTACCGACCCAATGCACGTTAGATATAACTACGGTACTATTGCGCCTCCAGGTCCCTCTCCCCCTCGTCCCTCTGTTGCAGCCGCGCCGGTGACGTGAGAGCTCGTGACGTGCTCCCCTCCCGTTCCTTCTCAGCGCACTCCCCGGCGGCCGGCCTGACGACCACCTCAGCGCGGCAGAACGGGCACGTCGAGTGCTCCCTCAGCCAGACGTCAACGCAGCCCCGGTGGAACACGTGCATGCACCTAGGCAATCGCCGCGCCGCCTCCCCCTCGATCATCTCGGCCAGGCATACCGCGCACTCCCCCTCCTCCTCGTCACCACCATCCTCCTCCTGGTACTCGAACTCTGGCAGCGTGGCAATGACGTCGGCATCCAGCCCCGTGGAGCGCTTCTTGGCCAGCCCCGGCGCCGCGTCGTCCGCAGCCGTGGCCTCCTCCTCTAGGCGCGCGGACCGCCACACAAGGTACCACCGGATTATGCATAGGATGAGCAGGATGGCGAGGAGGGACCCGAAGCTGATGCCCAGGACGACGATGTAGGAGGTGGTCGTGCAGCAGGCACGCGCCACGGTGGTTGCACGCCGCGATGAGTAGAGCGAGCTCGCCGAGAGCGCGAAGCAGGACTGGTCCGCGGGGAGGCAGCCCGCTGAGGTCTCCTCGTGGGAGTTGGTGGACATGGCGTCGAGGGGCACGGCCGAAGACGACGATAACAACGACAACGACGACGAGGGTCACGGTGTCGGCATGGCGGGAGGGCAGGCGGGTGCAGGCAAGGTAAATAGGCGGTGCATGCGTGCGTGCGTGGAGGCAGAGCTTTTGAAGGGGCTTGTTGGTTGCATGGTGTCGAGAGTGTGGAGCGAGCGAAGCGCGGGGGAAGGGGGTTCCTAAGGTGGGCAGTTGACCGCCACAGCGAAAGCATTTGACAAGAATAGGTTGGTGAATGGTGATGCCGGGTTTTGTTCTCTACCAAGCGCCACATTTTCTTTCGCTTTTCATGTCTCCGTTTAATTCCGATTTAATTTGTTTGGTATTGCAACCACCGTATTCCAACCACCGTATTGACGCGGTATAGTGCAACCAGCTTATGGACGACCCTCGTACGTGGCAAAGGTTAAACGAAGATTAAGAGCTGGTAACCTAGTTCTATCGATCTCAGTGTTGGTTGGAATTATCCGGCCGGATGACCGACCGAAAGATTCGAATATCATTTAATTGGAATAGATTTATCGGATATCATCAAGTACAGTATCTAGTGTTTTCTTGATATGGATACGAATATAGTATGACTAGTATCCGATCGTATTCGACAATTCTTGGATAGTATCAAGATAATTATTCATATATTATCTGGATAGTATCTGAATTACTTTTTTATACTGAAACGGTAGAACCTATGATAGATTCCTAAAATATTCCATGTGTTATATTGTACTATTATCGTCTACCGATGCACTTGTTAAACTAGTGTTAATTTGACTATTAGTTGAATTTTTTTATTAAAATGCTACATATTGATGCATTTTAGATATCTGTGGTTGGTTGTTCTATGTGAGAACATGTATGTATTATATTGATTTTAATTTTTGATATGATATCGGACAAAATATTTGTCATCGTACTAAATTTGATCGGTATTCGTACAATGACTGGTCGACTAGCTCACGATTTAAATTTTTATTCCCTTACTAATCTAATATCATATACAGGTCTAAAAAAAATAAAACTAACTAAAGTATTTTTATATAATTACAGGTAACATCATACTAGTTCTTCCTAAACACAGAATCCTTCCAAGATCCGATCCAGCCACTAAGTCATTGTTCCACCGACGTTGGACCCATCAGACCGGTCATTTGAACATGCTGCGCCCCGGTCTTTGAGGCGCCTAATGTTTCGGTTGAACCGCCATTGTTAACCCTGTTTGAACAGTTGCGTTGGTTTTGCAAAGGTGCATCGATGCACCAAGGAGAATTGCGTCTTTGGAACTGTGATAGTTTTCGATTTACCGGTCGAACCGATGGATCTATTGGATCTATGTTGATTGAACAATGTGACTGTAATGGCTACATCCCGGACCTTGGATTTCAAGTGAGTTGAACCGGTTGGTTGATCCCTTCGCAGTTGAACCGACCCTCCAAGACTTTTTGAGAGCTAGCTCAAACGGTTGGTCCCTTCCGGCAATTGCAATGGCTTCTTTATCTTTTTATGTACATAATAATAAGATTTTCTAGTATTTTTAGTGTAATTAATACAATATGATAGCTACGTGGGTGTGGCTCTTTCTACAAACAGATCAAAAGTGGCTAGAATTGAGGAATTAGAATATACATCTTTCATCTTGATATTTTGACTTAAATAAGGTGTCCTACAGATACTCTCTGTAAGTATTCGACCCATAGTAATTCTTCTTTATTCTAAAATTGATTCCTGATACAACATTCTCATTGTACCACGTCACTTTTAAAATTACTGCCACTAGAACATTATTAACTAGAAAAATCAACTGTTATATGTACCATTCGTTTTAAGGGTGGAAGTTGTCTTTTAATTAACCGTACATTTGTTTCACGAAACGACGTCTTTTCATGAGAAGACACCTCTGTACCGTGATGGCTCGAATGTACCTTTTGTCTCAGAAACGGCAGAAAGGAAATGATGCATCCCATTCCACCATTAACGACCACTTACGGTTTGCGATGAATTGTACGCGTGTACAGTCGGCCAACATGTTCTTCCCGCCGAGCACCATTACAGCCCGAATACGATTTACTTCACCGCTGCAGCCGGAGCTCCCCATCGAGCAACCATGCAGAGGCAGTGCAGGTCGTGGTGCCATACGCATGACACATCTCCTAGTAAAAAAACTCATTCTAGGGAATTGTTATAGATCATTCGAGATGGTTATCGTCTCCACTTTTAAATAGTTGTTGTAAATATGGGTCACATATCGAAGAAGATTATACAACCATCTCGAATAAGACATTATGTGGAAAAAAAAACTATCCAGCGGCCGAGTAGGGTTTCACTAAAGTGGTTATAACTTTTGCATACGGTGTCCGTTTTAGCTCAACGACCACTCAAAATCATCGTATCGATGAGGCGCATCTAAAAAATCTTCTTGCCTTTATATCTGTACATTTTTTTACCTCTAAATTCGCCCTCTAAGATAGATCTTTGCCTTTTCGAACGAAAACCGCCTCTTTTGATCCTCAGTTGAACTTCTTCCTGAGCTCCAGAAAGAACTTTTTACAGATTCTGAACTGTGAAGGAGTAGAGCTGCTAAAAAATATGGTAAAATTTTAAAAACGAGCCGAAAAAGACACAAATCTTGACTTGGGAGGATCTTCCTTTCCTTAAATCCAAGTAAAACTCCCATGTAGTCTCTGTCATGTTCCTACGAGCATGATGATGTGAAAAGGAGATGCTCCTTGGGTGGATTTGGATAGGAATGATGAGAGGAAGAGAAGGGTGGAAAGGAGGGGAAGAGGGTGGAAGGGAGAAGGAGAAATTTAGGATCTAGATCTATTTGGAGAGATGTACTGAGGTGATGAATTATATACCACGCGGGATTCTAAAATTTCAGATTTTAAAATTTCGGAGTTGGCGGGATTCTCAAATTTCAGATTCTAAACACATCTATGGCAGTGGTAAATATATAACCGTCTCGGATATGCGCCTTATCCGAAGCGGTTTTATTTAGCCCTCCACCTCCGATATATATTCGAGGCAATTGTGGCAGAACAACCGCTTCGGATGACTTTATTATTCAAGACGGTTGCTCTTGAAGTACTTATTTGAGACAGTTGAACTATGGTAATCGTCTCAGATATCAATTATTAGTGATGCTTCAACTCAATCATCTTGAATAAGACGTCTTGGATGGACGATGTTGTACTAGTGATCTCCCTAAATGTAACCAGACAGTGCTACCCTATTTTGGCCTATCTCCCACAAGGAGGAGACCTAAGGAGATGAAAAGGCCACCACAGTAGGTGAAATCGGCAGCGCAGGCGTGCAGCGAAGGTGCGTGTCCAAGGAGATGCTAGACGGTAAACGTCCAACGGCAGGAGTGGTCGTCCTCACAGCCGGCACCGTGGTGGATGGCAGCTGGTGGCGCAGCTCCAAAGTTGAGGCAAATATGGCCTTGGAGACAGAGCAAGGGCGGAGAACCAGCGGTGGCGTGGACAGTAGCTGCATCTCACGGAAGGCCTGCCCTTGATTTCTGTTTTGCTTAATCCAGATTGTTTACCATTATGACAATACTATTTGCTTATTTCCAAAATCGAAAGATTACATCAACATGATTTTCTATGAGCTATGTAATCTGCAGAATATTGTGAGATCGATGCCCAACTAAAAACGTTAAGAAATCCCAGATTGAATACTTATATCCTTTTCTTTTTAGATCATACCTATCTCCCTTTTGGTGGTCGATGCATCGCTCCAAATAGGTATTATTCCCGTCTACTAACTATATGCACGACTTATTCATCCATTCCAGCTCCTCTGAATTCCAGATCCTCTCAAGTGAATGGCGCCAAAATTACTGGAAGAAAACAAGACACTCGACTAAGCAGTAGAATCTACCACATTTATAAATGTATATACAGAAGACATCGGATCATGCTACCATGGAAAAATAGTATATTGCATCATATTTACTACTTTTGTGTTGAAAACATGATTGTACTATGATGAGTATTGTGTATTCTAGGTCCTCAAACTATTTCAGAGATGTCACGTAGGTCCTCCAACTATGAAAATCGTCATCTAGGTCCTCGAAGTTTAGTAAGTGTTCCATCCAGGTCCAAAACATGCTCAACCCCGTCTAATCGGCTACCTGGCGCCGTTGAGCGTTGCCACGTCGGACAGGGGGCTCGCCATTATCATCAACAACTACCGGTTAAACGGGGTTGAGCATGCTTTGGACCTGGATGTAACACTTACTGAATTTCGAGGACCTAGATGACGATTTTTATAGTTCGAGGACCTACGTGACACCTCTGAAATAGTTTGAGGACCTAGAATACATAATACTCTACTATGATAAATGTAGTTGTATGCACACATGACATAACAACATATTTTATTCCTTGCAATTTTGATACTAATCGCAGCCAAAGTGAATATGACTAGATAATGTCTTCATTACAATTTACGGATAGATTGATAACAGCTATTCTAAACATTCTCCGCAGCAATATGCGGGCACGACCCTAGTTACACCTATTAAAATAGCTAAAGGGAGGTACGATATGCATAACACCCAGGATTGGATTGAAAATAGCATATGCTTCGGGCAATTTGGCAAAGAAAACAAACCATTAGATTGAGGAAAAAGCTCATTCTTACGTGGAGTACGGCTTGAATTCATGTGAAGTTTTCTCAATAGAGATGATGTAGGATACAAGCAAATATCTTAATTTCAGGAACAAGCATCCAAGTGTCGTGTCTCCTTATGTGATTTATACCTTTCTGCTCTTTACTTTGTGCAATTTACTTAAAAAAAATCTAGTTGCTTACGTGAGATTCCAAGCCTTGATTGATCGCTTACTTTAGGCTTTATCTTGTGCAAAACCTTAGTTCCAAGCAAAGTAAAAAAATTTGGCTGACGTTTGGCGATTGACGAACTCCTGACAGAAAAGAATAAGTAGAGGCGAACACTTGAGATATTAATACTTATGACATATGTGGTATGGAGAAGAATCAAGCTATCATGCTATTGTTATGTGTACAAAGGCAAAAGCTTTACGGCACAATCTCCGAATACTGTGGAGTTTATCAGCTGAAAGTTCTCTCATGTACTCTGGCCCTGATTGGCTTATTTTGTTGTTGGCTTCTGTTAATAGGGAGATCAGATCGTTGGTGTTGCTATTTTTGTGGAGAGCTTGGTACTTGAGGAATGATATTATCCATTGTAGTGGTGAGTGCACGATTGAGGGATCTGTGGAATTTCTGCAAAACTATATCCAAACTTTGTTATCGATCCGACAACAATCTGATGATGCTGAAGGAAAAGGTCCAATGTTTAAAACTGGGATAGACTTACTAATCAGTGTCTGAGGGTTTCTGCTAATATAGAGAAGCATTGGGTCCGACCTCCTGATGGACGGGTAAAGATTAATACAGATGCTGCCTTTGTTGTTGCAACTGGGGAAGCAGGAATCGGCGTGGTTATGCGAGATCGTCATGGCGTGGTACTGGCAGCTTTGTCTAAGTGTTTGTCTTTGTGTTCTTCGATGGAGGAGGTCGAAGCCATTGCTTGCCTAAAAGGTCTCAATCTGGTGTCAATTGGTTTCCACGAGCTGGTGATTTTTGAATCTGATTGCTTAGCGAGAGCATTAACAAAGCAAGATGGAGTATGCTAATTGGTGATATAAAAGATGTGATGTAAACCCTGCCTCAAGTGCAGATGAATGCTGATATAAAATATGTCATGCAGACCCTGCCTGTGGTGCAGGTGAAGAAGATAAAGAGAGGCGCTAATCAAGCGGCCCACGAATTAGCTCAAATTGTTAGAAGGGATGTTTTTTGCGTCTATTAGGGTGTTAGTGTACCTGATTAGGAGTATAACTGAGCCACGGGCAACCTGGGCTATAGCCCAGATCTTAGGCCAATAGCATAGGTACCCCACTAATAGTTCTTTCAAAAGTTAGCCCCCAACAGGCCCAGCCCGGGCTTCTGGTCCACACTGACTAGGGCTAACCGGCAAGCCTATCAATCACCAAGTAGCCTATTGCACGCAGCTGCCTTGCCTGATTAGCTCACACCTTTTGACACGGCCGCACGTTAGCCTGTTCTGTTCGCTGATCTCTCGATGCGCCGCCGCCCACGCTTGACGTCGACCGTGCAGCCGCCGTCCGCGTAGACTCCGCGCCAGGAAGTCGCTGTCGGCCCTGTTTCAGTGCTCGACTGTGCTACCACCACTACTACAGAACATATAATTACAGTCGGCCAAAAATTATTTTCTCAGTTGGTTTACCATCTGGTTGTAGAGAAAGGGTACTAATAATATGAATTATCTCAGCCAGTTATAAAACCGACTAAGATAATAACGCCTCAGCCGATTATACAAAAAACCGACTAAGATATGCTACTATCTCAATTGATTTCCCACAGAGAACCGACTGAGATATGAACCGAACGGACTGAAGAATAAACTATCTTACTCGATTTCTCCATAGGAACTGACTGAGATAATAGCATATCTCAGTTGGTTTCCCCGGTTGAACAAGCAACGATGATTGCTGGGATATTCGTTGGTACAGAGCAGGTAGAATCTGGGTTTTTGTCTGCCGTGAAATAGAAAATACATTTTATATACCCAAATTTCCATAATTCCTAGATCACATTTCACATCACACTTGAATTCATAAGAGATATCCACATTGACATCATATTTCAATTCACAACTAAACACAAATGAAAGCATATGGAAATTCAATATTTACACCACAACATTCATCACATATCTTGAGGAATTTGCAACAGATTGAAATGCAAGTGACAACTAAACATCGATCATTAGATTCAAAATAATTGTCTTATTCTTTGGATGCGTCGTAGTAGAACTCGCCTTTTGGATCAATGATGCTATAAAGAAGGAAACGCACTAAGTCCTCTCTAATCCTGCCTAGATCCGTCTTTGACAATTCCGTACATGCAATAGTACCAACCTGTCGATATGAAGATCATACTGATGCTAGATACAAGATGGATAAAATAAAATCATAATGATAATTTGCATACCTCGGTAACTGTGTTTTTGTTTGCGGAAGCTCGACATATGAGAAGGTTCATGTGATGGCCAACATGGAAGCCACACAAATTGCTAAAATTGGGTTGTTGGTGGCACTGAAAAGATATATATAGACTCGGTATGTAGTTGTATAGAATTGATAACATGGAGTGTAAAAGTGTGCAACACGATACATACCGAAAAGGAGAAGTGGTGATATAACTTATGAGGGGCCCCCGTATTATCCTTTTTCTCCACGCGATGATAAAATATTTGGTAGGCTCTGAATTACTACTACAGAAAAGGATACCAGTGACGGGCTAAAAATTCCCATTAGTGACGAGCCGACCGGCACGTCACTGGTAACCCGTCACTGGTAAGTGGTTACCAGTGACGGGCAGTCAGTACGTCACTGGTAAATTGTTACCAGTGATGGGCGCACCTATCCGCGCGTCACTGGTAATAACATCAGCAGTAACGTTTCCCAGGGACCGCCCGTCACTGTTGAGAGAAACACCAGTGACGAGCTATCCATGCCGCACGTCACTGGTCATCCTGTACTGTTTTTATATATATCTATAATCAGCTATTAATAATTCAAAGCAATTCATATCAATTGAAATCACTTCATATCAATTCAAATCAATTCATAGCAATTAATCAATTCATATCAATTCAAATCAATTCATAGCAATTAATCAATTCATACAAATCAATTCATAGCAATTAATCAGCAATTAATAATTGAAATCAATTAATAATTCCACAGCAATTCAATTCACATCATATTCAAATCAGCACACATATATCACAGTATATATCCATGCAATTTGAAACCACAAACACAATATATATGTAGATGTCTCAAACCGACTACGAAAATAATAAGTGTACAAAGTAACAAGACGTTTTTTTCCCTCCTCTAGAGCCTACTTTGATGCTTTCTTCTCTCCTCTAGGGCCTAGCTGCATGTACGCGACAACGTCTTCCCGGGTGTTGAACAAGGACGGGACTTGGCGAGCTCGCTGCTCTGTGCGAGCGGCATGATCCTCCCTTGGGTCATTGCCGGCGTAGAAAAGCCCGGTATCCGAGACGACATCCTTGTTGATGATATTCGCAAACACATTCTGGTAGCGTGTAAACTCTTGCTTCCAGTCATACGGCTTGTGCTCGAGGTTATTACTCCACTTGCGTAAGTCCTCAGGTTTGCAAAACGTGTTCCGCGCCCGTATGAAGTCGTCCATGTGGGAGCAGACGTAGTAGCCACACGTCACACTATTATCCGGCTGTTGTCTGCAACAGAAATCAGTCACGTGTTTGAAATGTGGACCACCACTTCTTTTTGGCACATTTCCTCCCTTGTGTGCAAAGTCGAAGAGAGCATCATCCAGAACTTTCTTGAGTAGGGTGTAGTTTTTCTTCTCCCTTTTCATGGAATCATAGTAATAAGCCTTGCTTTCCTTCGGCAGTAGTACTAAGAGGATCCAGTGGTCGCTGCACAAACATGTGAACAAACCGCCAGTATTAACCCACGATGTTGGCTAGGTGCAGAAGCAAAAGAGAAATTTACGAAAGCACAAAGTAGAGAAGGACTTACATGGGATTGTAGGGCACGAGTAGGTATTCCTTGCCCTTATGCGCTAGTAGCGCACTCATGAGGTATTCTTTCATAATCGCCCTACCTTGTTCGGAGCGAACGTTGTTCTCGTACATGTGATACGGATCTGCTATTCCAACATCGACAATCTTCAGGCGTCTGGTCTCTCTGGCTTGGTGCAGCGCCCATAGCCTGACTAAAGATGCTTCGAGCCTATAAAGGTTGAACATGTTGAAGATCTCCGCAAAGTCCAGATAGAATTTGTCCGCGGGATACTCCTCGATGAAATGGAAACCCTCTGGCACCTTCGCCGTGTAATACGAGCTATTTCTTTCATCAGGTGCTAATTCCAACTGTCGAATGTTCTCATGCAGAATCTTCATTTCGTTTGGGAGGATGTCGAACTCATCCCTTGGTACCATGGGGTGACCCGGGACGTGATAGGCCCACCATTGACGACCCGTTGCTCGCTGTCTTGATTGGGAAGATGCTGGGTAGGTTAAGGATTTTTTCAACCTCGCCTCACCCTGTCTATCGTTAGTACCGGTGCTGGCATGTGTCTTCATCGCCCCTTTTTTCCTCGTACGCTGCTGTTCCAGAGATATGGCCCTCTGACCGACCATCGCTTCTTTGGCTGCGCCCTTGAGTGTGTTAGGAGTCAACTTCGTCTAGGCTTGCTCGTCATGCTGGGGTGGCGGCGTATCTACAGATAAGTGTGCCTCTTCGTCAGGAGGCATGCCATGCTCCGCGCCCTCATCGGCGCCCTCCATCTCCAGATCCCTATATGATAGAGGTGGGCAAAGACCCAAAGGAGATGGTCTCGCTGATGGACTGTGGGTGTGGCTCGGTGACGACGTGGCGCGATTGGAGGTCTCAATCAACTTAATCGCGTCCTTCGGCCACCTCAGAAAAAACCCCTTGCAGGCTCCTAGTTTTTCGTATCCCTCTTCAGGGGGGTCATTCAGAACCAAGTCCTCAAAGTTGCCGACCACCTTAGTCAACTCCACCCTCGCCAAGTTTGGTGGTAAATCCACACGGTGCATCCTGTTCTCCGACGTTATTGGGTGGACTCGACCGTATGCGACCGTCACCATCGAGCCGAGCACTTGGGCCTGGAGATGG
The DNA here is from genome assembly GCA_019208055.1 of Stipa capillata. NCBI lineage: Eukaryota > Viridiplantae > Streptophyta > Magnoliopsida > Poales > Poaceae > Stipa > Stipa capillata. The sequence continues at coordinate 55,762 of JAGXJF010001934.1, read as the reverse complement.
CACGGAGTGATTACCTGCGAAACATATATACAGGTGGATGCGTCGTCGATGTTAGAGTCCAAACAACGAAACCAGGACGTACTAGAACGATTTGTTGAGCCGATGACGCTTACCGTGAGGCTGTCGATTGAATTTGGCGACCCGGGGCCAATGCCCGAGACAGAGGGACTGCTACTCCTTGTAGCAGTGAAGGGCGGCGGCTGGGTATCAAGATTCAAGGCCGGCGGCTGCGTATCAGGATGCATGGGTGGGCGTCGTAGTTGCTCATATAGAGGCCCTAACAGACGTTTCACAGCCGCCTCCACTCGCGCATCAAATTCTTTATCTTGCTTGGCTTTCCTCCTCTCGCGGGCAGCCTCGTGGGTTTGGGGACAATAATCAGCCCATCGAGCCCCATACCCGACACCCATCACACGGCCACGAGTCTCCGGCTTGCCGAGAGCCTTGTTGATAGGGTCTTGCCACCTATCGCTATCGACAGAGCCCTGGGAGCTTTCAGGTTGCTGGCTTAGCTTTTTCTGCACGTAACATCAACCGTTTAGAAACGTACCTTTTCGAAAATTGATCTATGTACGACAAATTAAATAAAATTGGTTCAGAGGTTGCCAGTTCTTGTGCACATCCTTCAGTTTCTCGTGTGTGAAGATCGGTTCCCCCGTCACTGGGTCAAATTTTGCACGGGCCCTCACAAAATCCTTTCCGCGCCCTGGCTAGATGTCCGAGAAAGGGGTTCTTTCCCAGCCGCAATCACCTTGCGTCCTCCTTGTCCCATTTTGGCTTCTTCCCTGGGTAACCACGGTTGCCGAGTCTGTGGTCACCCACGATCTTCCTCCGCATGTCCTTCCCCCACTCACTCAACTTCTTGAATTCATCGTCCGAGTGAGTTTGAATGAACTCGGTCCAGTCGGCCTCATCTATCGTAGGCCATAGCCGCTTTATCACGGTCTCATAATCTTTATCTTTCATTTTATTGGCACGGTATCGCCATGTATTCAAGGATTTGGACATCATGCTCAGGGCTTTAGCTGCGACTCTATTTTTGTCGGCCTCCGGGACGGAATACCTGCTGAACAGCCTGTCCAACAGGAGAGTTCGAAGGTGCTCAGTCTCTTTCGTCCTTATATCGGGGGGTTGTGATCTTCACGGTTTTACGTAGGATGCAGCCTACGGCGTTTGAGTACCCCTGTGCAGCTTTTACTGGACTGGCAGGTTTATCCAAATCGTCGACTCGAGTGATTACGAAGGTGTCGGTACTCAACTTGTTTGGTTTCCTAGGCGCGTGCCGCCTTTTTCACTTAGCTGGTGGAGCCCCGTCTGCCTGTTCTTCATCAAAACCGGTCTCGTACTCACGGCCGGTCCTATCGTCACGATCGGTCGCGTCTTCAGCACCGCCGGACTCTTCTGAGTTGTACTCGTTGTTGTCCTCGGCAGCAGGGTCGTCGACGATGGCGGCCCCCTGAGAGATTTGTTCAATGACTAGATCCCAGGGAGCTTCCGTACGCCCCTTGATATCTTGGCTGGATGCCGGGACATCCGTTGGTGTCCGCGACGGAGAGGGGGTATTTGCGGCCATTTTAGAACTAAATGGAAACATGTTACAAATAAATTTAATAAAATTAAGAAGGCTACAAATGCATATAATTGAACATGACAAAGAACATGACCTTTGTTAAAATAATTTAATAAAAATACAAAATTTCGGCATGACCTTTGCTAAAATTAACTAAAATTGAGTGTCGAACGTTGACAAAACGTTGACAACTCATTGTCCCTGAAAAAATAAACATTCAGCAACTAACGTTGCCTCGGCTCGATGGCTGGTACCACAATGTTGTTTTCAATTTGTTCCTCAACGCCATATATGTCCTCATATTGCTTAAGTTAGATCATATACACTACTCACTCTTATTCAGCAGTATAGATTAATCTTTAGCATTACACATTTCTATATGGAGTCATCCATGGGTATTGTAAAAAACTCATGTTTGCAGGCAGTATATGATACATCAAACTTTTGCACCATCAATACAATAGGAATCACATGTTTATTTTTGTCTGGATTCATCCGTACAATGATCTGAGCATAAGACTTGGATGGAAAATGCTGCTCACGGAAATCTACTTCGGAGGGAGTTTGCTTACATTTCGTGCTGCTGATGCGCGCAGTAGTCTCGGGGAAGGGGTGGACGGACGGCCAGGGAGGGGAGGCGGCGGCCGGGGGTGGCGCGGTTGCAGCCGCGGGGCGGGAGGGGCGCGTCCGAGCACGTTCCGGCGTCCGGCGAGGCACGCGTCCGGCGAGGAGTGGAGGTGGATGGCCGGCGACGGAGGAGTCCGGCGTGGAGGCGACGAGCAGCGGCCTGGCGGCGGCGGTCGCCCGAGGAGGAATTTGGGGATTTAGGGCGGGCGCGCGGGATTTGGGGAATTTTTCCCCAAGTCCCGCGCGGGCTGTATATACGTTCGCGTTACCAGTGACGAGCACTTCATACCGCCCGTCGCTGATAAGTTCTTACCGATGACGATCACGAAAAGACGCTCGTCACTGGTAAAAAGTTACCAGTGACGATCCCCACAAGCCGCTCGTCACTGGTAATATATTACCAGTGACGCCCACTCTAGACTGCTCGTCGCTGGTAAGCTCTTACGAGTGATCCAACTATCATTCACCTTCATGCATTCCATTAACCTTACTATCTAAAATAATGTCTGTTTCGAATTCATGCCAAATAATAACTACAAGTATATTAAAATATGCATAAAAATTGAAAGAAAAATCATATTGAAGTACTTAAGTAGCTTCATAGATCTTACCCGGCCCATGAAATGAATGAAAAATTCAAATACAAGAGGAAAAATTGAAACCCTTACTTGCATGTTATTTGTTATTCATTTTAAAAAAAATTTAAATGTACTATAAAAAATATGAAAGTGGGATATACATACAATCATGCGTACATCGTTTTCTCAATAGTAGCAGAGACTTAACTTACATCATTAATTAAGTGCAAATACAAAAGAGATACACGTTGACAATTTTGCCGCTAGTACCTCTCACTCTTTGACAATCTTCTCAACCGAAGTCTTGGTCTTCTTCGTGATATAGGTTAGCCCCTCGGAGTGACTGCGTCTTTTGAAGGGCCGCACGGTGGGACATGTAGTTCTGCTCCTTCTGCTGGGCCGTGGCTGTTTGTTAGCATCGTCATTTTCTTCGTCCGTATCCGGGTCGTCGAATTGGTCATAGTCCTCTTCGTCAACGACACCATCGATTCCAACGATACTCCTTTTGCCTCTCCTCATGACATGACGGCTTGGCTTCATCGGGTTGGTTATGTAGAAGCATTGGGCCACTTGTTTAGCTAATACCCACGGTTCATTATTGGCACTGATTGCTTTCATATTTACTGTCTCAATAGGAACTGCTTTCGGTATGACCATGGTAGTGAAATAGTCTTCAGTTTCGATATTCTTCGCCCATCTGACACGGAACATGGGGATCTTCGACACGGTGTAGTCAAGTTCTCAAATCTCTTCGAGCCTGCCGTAGTATCTGTCCTTTTTCTTACCGGTTAAGGCCTCCATCGTCACCCTAGAGTTCTAGTACACACTTTTCTGGTCTTGTGCCTCCGTATAGAATGTGTATCCATTGATATCATATGCTTGGTATGTCCCGACATTCATCATGGGGCCCTATGCCAAGTGGAACACCGTCCATGCTACGTTATCATCTTTTGAGAAGCTATGTTCGTCAAAGTAGTTTTTTAGCCACCTGGCGAACGTAGCGTTGTGCTCTTCCATGAGAGTTGATAGGGTCTTCCTTGTGCCATGCTTTGCTTTTAACATTTCCATGTGCTTCTTAACATAAGGCCGGACCACTGACAGGTGCTGTAATGCTACTGTGTGCGCTCTGACGTAGTCGTCTGATCGGTTCGGTACATCATTGTGCACATGTAAATCCTTCTTTCCGCGTCGGTGACCTACTCCATCGAGCCTGCCAATGTGCCGATTAACAGGCACACCTATAGGTTTGTCGACTTTCATATAATCTGTGCAAAACTCGACGCTCTCCTCGGTGAGAAAGCCCTAGACGATGCTCCCATCCGGATGAGACCTGTTACGGACGTATCGCTTGACGACCCCATTGAAACGGGTACATGTTGTGTAGGAATACGGGACCTAGGTCGATGATCTCCGGGACGATATGGATCATGAGATGTACCATGACGTCGAAGAATGCGGGCGGAAAGTACATCTCAAGCTCGCATAGTATGACAATCATCTCCGCCTGCAGTCTCCGGCAACGCTTCTTACTGATGGACTTCTGAGAGATAATGTCGAAAAAGTTACAGAGGTCAAGAAGTGTCTTGCGGATCCATGGCTCCATTAGCCCTCTTATTGCAGCCGGAAGTATCTGCGTGATCATCACGTGACAGTCATGAGACTTCATACCAATTAGTTTGTGGTTCCGCATGTCTAGATATCTCCGTATGTTCGCCGAGTAACGGGAAGTAACTCTGACACCTTCGAGGCACTTGAAAATTTCATCGAGCTCCTCTGTACTTAGAGTGTAATAAGCGGCGGGACAATCCGTCTTGATTTTTGTAACATTCTTGCCCAACTTGGTCTTCTCCTCGTTGGCCCACAGCTCTCGTCTTATCCCCAATTCCTCATAGTCAGCTCGTGCCTTCGGCCCATCTTTTGTCTTGTCTGCCATGTGGAGCAAGAGACCAAGCACACTCTCACAGACATTTTCTCAATATGCATGACATCTATGCAGTGACGCGTCTCGAGAAAAGGCCAGTAAGGTAAGTCCCAAAATACAGATTTCGTTTTCCAAACACCTCCTAGCGGCTTTACCTTCTTCTGCTTCTTTCCCGCCTTAGGGCACTGGCCCCAAGAGTTCACATCTCATAGATTTCTTCCCCACTCCTCTTACGTGACGGTCCTCGGGTCTCAACCGTATTGTCAAAATTTTCTTTTTCTTGTCTCCACGGGTCATCCCGTTGAAGCCATCTTCAGTGTCCCATGTACACGATTTTATGAGAGCCCGGTAGGTGACGACTTGTTATATCTTCCATACACTTCACACATCCTTGGTATCCGTGGCAAACCTGGCCGGATTGATATCCGTAAGCGGGATAGTCTTGCACCGTTGTGATCATCATAGCTCTCATTGAAATAGTCTCCTTCGTAAGCGTCCCACACCCGGACCCCTGGTTCAGCCCATAGTGTATCTAGCTCCTCCTTTAGCAGTTGGTGATACACGTTCAGATCGTTCCCTGGTTGCTGTGGCCCTTGAATTAGCATAGACAGATGTAGATACTTCCGCTTCATGCAAAGCCACGGAGGGAGGTTGTACATCCATACAACCACGGGCCAAGTGCTGTGCCTACTGCTCATTTTTCCGAAAGGATTGAGTCCGTCCGTACTCATACCAATTCTGATATTCCTCGGCTCTCCTCCGAATTCGGGGTATTGGTCGTCGATTGCTTTCCACTGGCAACCATTTACGGGGTGTCTCAGTACGCCGTCATCTTTTCACGGCCTATCGTCGTGCCAACACATGAGCTTTGCCTCCTTCTTGTTTGCGAATAGACGCTTCAAACGGGGAATGAGTGGAAGGTACCATACAACCTTTGCAGGACCACCGCTCTTCACTCCGTCCTCACCATCTAGTTGGTAGTTCTTTCCCCGCTTGAATCGGGATGCGTTGCACTCTGCACACTTGGTTAGCCCCACGTACTGGTTTCGATAAATGATGCAGTCATTCGGACACGCGTGGTATCTCGTCACCTCCAATTCAAGAGGGCACATGACCTTCTTGGCCTCATCGCAACCACGAGGCAACACGTTCCCCTCCGGCAGAACTTTTGCAAGATACTCCAATGTCTCATCGAGGCTTGTGTCTGTGCTGTTGTGGAGTGCCTTGAGTCTTAGAAGTTCGAGCGTGACTGAGAGGCGGGTGTACTCGGGATTGCAACCGGGATACAAGGGAGTTTCCGAGTCTTTCACCAGTGTCTCCAACTTAGCAACCTCTCTACGAGCCGCACTATCGTTATTCCTCTCTTTCACAACCTGCTCTTGCACATGAGGGTCCTGGACCATTCCGGCCAAATTGTCCCCCGTGCTTCGCGTATCCGTTTCGGCCTCTTCATGTCCTCCGGCATCTTCGTAATCCATCCGTTCTGCTTCCAGCTCTCCATGTCCTGCTTCTTCAACTAACCCTTCATCGGCAACAACCTCGTCCTCCTCACCGTGACTTCTCCACCGTGTATAACCTGCCATGAATCCCCATTGCACCAGGTGCATGTGCAAAAAGCCAGATTTCCTTTCGTACATTTTCAAGTTTTTGCAATCACGACACGGACAACATATCTTCGTGGCACCCTTTCGCACCATATCTCGCTCAGCGAAATCAAAGAACTCATTCAAAGATGTATGAAAACTTTTGCTGTTTCGATCGCCGTCATACATCCAACTTCGATCCATCGGTCATCCGATCCCTAATTAAGATATACGAAAATTATTTAGAACCAAGCCATAGAAAATTTCGGCATGACCTTTGCTAAAATAACTAAAATTGAGTATGTCAAACGTTGACAAAACGTTGACGAAGCAACATTTTGACAAAACGTTGACAGCTCAAGTGTTGACAAAGAGCAACAAACGTTGCCTCGGCTCGATGGCCGGTACCACACAAGCAATGTATAAACAAATTTGTCAAAACGATCGCTCGATGGCCGATCACAGATCCTTCCACAAATATTCATCTCATACGATCGATGTCGTAGCATTATACACATTTCATTTTCATTTCATACGATCGATGGAGGCAGTAGTGACAGTTTAACACAAACAGTTCTATATATATGTATACAAAAGCAACAGAATTACACATATATGAAGCAATGTACAGAATTCATCTCGGTTCATAAGAAACTAGCTGAAATCTTGGTTCATGCATTACAATCTGTTGGTTGATCTTGGTGAAAACTAGGGAGGTGGGGAAAGCTATGGAGGGGAGGGGTTTGAGGGGGAAGTTCAAGCTATGAGAGGGGAGAGGTTTGGGGGAGAGAGCTCATGATCTAGCTAGCTCTACTAGCTAGATTTAGGAGGGAGAGAGAGAGAGGGCTACGGAGGGGAGGTGGGGGAACCTTTTGGAGGGCAGAATTACTACCAGGGGCGCGTACGGCAGCGGCGGACATGCAGGCGACCGGCGAGCTCGCTGCTGGCCAGTGGAGCTAGGACTGGCCAGCAGCGAGCTCACTGATGCTTTTTATAGGCCAAGTTACCAGTGACGGGCACATATAACAGCCCGCCACTGCTAAAGCACGTACTAGTGACGACCGGAAAGTGCACCCGCCACTGGTATCCCAGACCGGAGGCGGCCGTAGCAAGTTTGGCGGGAAAGCGTATCGGTGACGGGCGCTCCGGTACGCACGTCACTGGAACATAACATTTCAGTGACGAGCACGTCTGTGCGCCCGCCACTGGTAGTTGCTACGTTACCAGTGACGAGCGGTAGTATCTGCCCGTCACTGGTAAATTTTTACCAGTGACGTTTGACAATTGGAGCCCGCCACTGGTAAATTTTTGGATTACCAGTGACGTGTTTTTTTTATGCTCGTCACTGATAATGTGGCGGCTATAGCTGTTTTCGCAGTAGTGAATCATGGAAAAAAGCCATAATTATACCAATGACCTATTACCATGGAATTTCATGAGGTAATTTGTTTACCTGTTGATCATCATGCTGACCCTCTCGAAGTCGGTCATGTTTTCGAGGTAGGAATCCATATAATACACCTTCTTGATAGGGAGTATGATAACAATAAGAATCCAATGGAAGCTAAATGGTCATCAATCCCAAATTAGTTGATGCTGCGCCAAAGGTGCAAAATGAACAAGTTTGAAACATTAACAAGTTTATAGTGCTTACCTTTTGTTGAAGGGATAGAGGATGGCTGGCCTCCATAAGATCGATGATGTAATCCTCGATAACCCTTTCAGAAGAATCCATGGATTGCTCGGAGGCAAGGTGCGGGTCGATGAATCCTATCTGTTTATTTGCTTCTCTCGCCTTGACAAAAGCGAACCTATATATACACGAGCGAATAGTTTCATATTTGTGACATATATATGTATTATAATAAAGTCAATGGAGCACAATTGTAAGCACTTACAGTGTGAAGCATCTCACGAGACCCGCGTCCAAGGTGTTTAGGTTGTACATAAGGAACAAGTCCTCCCAAGTCACGACGAACAGTCGGCCCTTATCATGGAGGAAGTGCTCACGTCCAAACTTGCCAATGATGCTATCGCTCCGCTGATTCTTGGATTTCTTAAAATTGGCCAAGTAATGGTTGTGCAATGCAGCACAAGCCCAGCCAAGATCAGACATCATTTTTTTATGATTCTTGACCATCGGCTTCCCAGGCTTGTATGTCAGGACAGTCGGAGCGCTTGGGAGACTCCCTCCAGCGGCATATATTGCGGCTATTAGTTCGATGGTCAAGTCTTGGGTAGAAGCTACCTTCATTAAGTCATTTCCCTTACCATGCTTTGGCGATGCCACCTTGGGACAACTCTTTGGCGATTCTTGTGTTGTTAGCTCAAACTGTCTTGGTGACAACGCCGCCACCACAAGAGGTGAGAACGTCAAAGGGACCAGTGGCTGCTCTGACGGTCGTGGCGAAACCTTCTTAGTCGGTCGCAACCCATCGAGGGAGATGTCCTTCTTGGGCCACTGGATGAATGTCCACTTGGCTTGATTTAGATTTAAGATCTCATTGTTGGGTGGAATCAGGAGCCTCAGCTTGCTGAAAGTGTCGTTGACCCCATCGATGCTCACCTTTGTGTATAAAGGGTCAATGGGGACGTTATGTATCATCTGCTTCCTGTTTTGAAAACACTTGCCCCCAAGCAGCATCCATGAGATCATCCATGCCCACCATCCTGACTTGAATAGTGCATCTCGTAGGAGCCTACATAAGAAAGCCAAGTTTAAGCCAATAGGCCTGAAACAATTTTATGTGCAAAAAAATTTCAAGATATATCAAGAATATCTCGATCTCATCGCACAGGAAGGTAGAAGACATATCTTCCTGACGAGTAGGGAGGTCGATCGATGCGCAGCCACTCCGACAAGCCCCAAGGCTGGCAGCAACTGGCTGTTCTTGTCGCAGAGTTAGAATCCACTCCGCTCTTAACTCCTAAAGTATGTCTTGCTTGAACTCTTCGCACTTGCGTTGTTCTTCAGAGGTTTTCCTTGCTCTTTTGCGTTTGCACTTCGCCTCCAAAGCCTAGGAGAGTCCATATTTGTGTGGAATGAGGGAACCTACACCCCTCGTGCAACCTGGGTGCTCAGGGTTTCCCAAGCCCTCTTCGAGTACATCTCCTACGAAGGTGCCAACTTGAAATGACACATTGTACTCCAGCTGCAAAAGCCAGAATTATTTGTTATTTCAATTGGTATAATTGACAAGTTATTAGTATGACTTAGGCGGGATTTATATCTCATCAAACGTCTGTACACTTGTGCATCAGCTGGGTTCTGCTGGGTTGCCTGAAGCCGATGTTGATGCAGATGTCCTAACTCTAACCCAGGCTTTGGTCCTCGCATCAGCGATGTTGGCAAATCTAGGAGGGGCATCCGACTACGATGCCTTCTGATCCTCTCTTTCCCATTTCTTCTTCATTCCCGCGTACCCGGCAGTCCCAAGACGGTGCGGGTTCTTGTTCTCTTAGAGAGCTCCCTGTTCTGTTCACTCTTGAGCTTGAATTCTTCCGTCATCTTCATCTTGATGAACTTGGCCCAACCGTTGAAGTAATCATAGGCCACTTCTCGAAAGGCTCCACCTCGGTGTACACGAACTCGTTGACTAGCATCGTCTTCCAATTCTTCCACGCCTTGCAGGCTGTCATACGAGTAGCTCGCTTGACACGGTCGTCTCATTCAGTCAGTGCGATGAAATATCCCATGATTTCCCCCGTAATGCTGGCGAGTTGGTCCTTTCCAACTCTCCTCCAGTTTTCTAGAGTGATGGGCACCCGCTCTCTTGCTACGATCCCGCAAACGGTGAACTTCTACTTGCGTTCTCAGGCTCGTCTGGTGCCCCTAAATCATGCAAGTGTGTCACTGTGTACTTCACATCCTGTCTCTTCGACCGTTTCCTTCCTTCTCCTCGACGAACCTTTTTCTTCAGCCCGGAGGTGTTGGTTGTGTCACTGGACGGTCTAGGTGGTGACGGCGACCGAGAGTCGCCATTGTTCGACGATCTTGGGATAATAGAGGAAAATTATATACTTTATTTACTCTTATACTAAATAATATAACCACCAATATTAGCAAGCTTCTAGTTCCTACATATCATTACATGAAATAAAATAACCATCTACACTAGCTTCATCAATTCAATAACAAGAGACTAGTTCCTACATATACATAGCAAGCTTCTAGTCTTCACATGCAAATATCAATTAGATCAAGTTTGATTTGAAAATAAATTAGATCAATTATAACCATCTAAATCATTCTATATAGATGAACTCTAAGCATCTACTACGAGCGTCTACTCTAAGAATTTTCTAAAATAGATCAAAATTGGAACCCTAAAACAATGCTAAAAACAATGCTCGGCATTTGTACCTAAATGGAAACCTAAAAATAGTACTAAATTGGAACCCTAAAATAGTGCTAAATTGGAACCCTTAAACAGTGCTAAATAACCTAGCGATCATTGCAAATTTGTTCACATTCACGAAAATAACCTAGGGATTAATTGCCTTGTACCTTGCATCCTAGACCGAGGAGGAGGTGGCAGCGGCACGGGCGACGGAGGCACCGACACGGGCGATGGTGGCGCTGGCTAGCACGACGTCAGCGGCGGCACAGGCAACAAAGGCCACGGCGGCTCGGTGGCTTGGGGACCTGGTCCGGCGCAGCTGGGAACCCATCTCGGAGGAAGCGCGGCCGGCGGTGACGGAGGCAGGTCGGGCAGCGGCGGTTCAAGGGGGCGACAGAGGCGGCTGCTCGGGCGACAACAATTCCACGCGCGGGATACGAAATTGGAGAAGTTCCAGAGGCGGGAGACGAAAAAGTTTTTATTGAAACCAAGTCATCACAGCCGGTTGCTCGAGAGAAAACGACTGAGATATGTTATCCCAGTCGATTCCACAAAGTAAACCGACTGAGATAATATACTATCTCATTTGGTTGGGCAGCGAAACTGACTGAGATAACATCTCAGTCGGTTCGGGGAGGAAACCGACTGTGATAGGCTTTCAGTCGATTATTGCTGCATAACCGACTGTAATATGTGTTGCGTGCACTTAAACCCTAGCTATTGAAGTTATTTTATTTTTATTAAAATTATTTTATTTGTATTGAAGTTATTTTCTTTGTATAAAAATTATTTTCTTTGTATTTAAGTTATTTTCAATGTATAAAGGCTAGTTTCTTTATATAAAAGCTAATTTCTTTGTATAAGAGTTATTTTCTACCTATTAAAGTCAAAGAACATATTATGGTATTACAAATCGTAGGAAGTAATACCATATATCATTAATATCGCATGTTTTGTTACAAAATAATTCCTTCTTGATGATCATTGTGTTTGTAGGGAGCTGGCTCATGCGACACTTCATCTTCGACCCTTGTTCCATCATCGAGGGCTGGAAAATCATTGATTTTGTTGTGATCTTTCTCATCCACTACATGTTCAACTCCAACAATACTATTTTTTGAGGGCATTACCACGTGCTGCTTCTTGTTGGACGGATCGATAATGTAGAATACTTGATGAACTAGTTGAGCAAGGATGAAAAGTTCATTTTTGTAGGCAACACGTCCAAGGTTCACAGTACTATGGCCTTTGTCCTCAGGTATCACCTATTTCTTATTGACCTAGCGGCAATGAAACAACGGGATTTTAAAATTTTTGCCATAGTCCAACTCCCAAATCTCATCTATGTACCCACAATATAGTTGTTTCTTGCCATCTGTTTTGAGAGCTTCTATACAGACACCGCTGTTCTGCACAGTGCTTTTCATATCTTGTTCTTTATATAAAAAGTGTATCCATTGATTTGGTACCCTTTCCATGTGATGACCGACCATGTTGGACCTCTTGCTAAATATGTCAGTGCATCACTTGATGGGAGTTCACGGAATCGCTCTTTGAACAATTCGTTGAGCTCAGAATTATGATGTGTTATGATCTAGTCATTTGCACGAGTCAGATTCTATTGATATAGAATGTCCTTGTGTTCATTCATATATGGCGGCACAATGGCCATGTGCTGCAAAACAGTTAAATGGGCTTGAGCATACTCAATCTGAACAGGATCGATCACTTTCCTTCCAATGGTCCTTGCACCGAGTAGCCTGCCCTCATGGCGAGATCAAGGCACGCCTACTGGTTGGAGATGAGACATGTAGTTAACATAGAACTCAATGACATCTTCTATTGCACAGCCTTCGATGATGTTGCCCTCAGGATGAGATCGATTTCGAACATTGCGCTTCAGAATTCCCATGTAGCGCTCGAACAGGTACATGCTGCCTAGGAACATGGGGCCGCACATCCTTATTTTGTGCACTAGGTGAATTATGAGACACTACCTCAGAAAACACTTTTGCTACAAGATTTCTACTGACGGGCAAAAGGATGCCCGTCGCTGTTTTCATGATCCACTGACGGGCGAGATATGGACCGTCAGTAATGCAGATGGGCAGGAAGATAACTTCTACTGACGGGCAAACTTTAGGACCGTCAGTGGAAGTAGGAAGGGATGAGAAAGTTGGCGTCTTCACTGACAGAGACTTCTACTGACGGGCAGCACTAACTGGCCGTCAGTGAATCAGAGACTTCCACTGACGGGTTATTAAGTGTCCGTCAGTACAAGTAGGAAGGGATGAAAATGTTGGCGTCTTCACTGACATTTACTTCTACCGACGGGCAGAATTTCCGTGGCCATCAGTGAATAGGTTACTTTCACTAACGGGTCAGTAAGAGCCCGTCAGTGAATGTTTACTCGGGAATGATACTGATCACTGACGGGCATGTTATCTGTGCCCGTCAGTGACATGTCTGCCCTTATATAACCAGAGGAACGGCCCCTGCAGCTAGCCGTTGAGCTCGCGCGCCTCACACGGCCAGCTGCAAGCTCCGGCCAGCTGCACCTCGCCCCCCAACTCCCCTTTGTCCCAATTTTTTACCTTGGCCTCCTCCCCTTCCTCCCCCTTCTCCCATTGGCCTCCTCCCCCTCCTCCCTCTCCTCCCTCCCTCCCTCCTCCTCTAGATCAAGATCTAGATCTAGAGCAATCCTCTCCCTCCTCCTTTGCACCCTTTTTCCCCTCTCTCTCCCCTTTCCCTCCTCCCTCCTCCCTCCTTCTAGATATACAATTAATCTATATCTAGATCTATTTTAACCCTCCCTCCTCCTCTCCACCCATTTTACCGTCGCTTAATTTCCTCCCCTCCCCTCCTCTCTCTTCTTACCCTATTGGGAAAGCTCTCTTTGGTACGATGTAAAATATGAAAGAAGAGAATAAATTTTGTGTTTATTCTGTTAATTTGGAGTATAACCAATCAGTTTGTTGTTGTACAGTTCGATGGATCGAAGTTGGATGTACGGCGAAAGGGCAACACGGCTTTTTGTCGATACTTTGAATGGGTTTCTAGATGTGGCCGAGGAAGATAGGGACAAAAAGGGTGTGAACAAGATGTGTTGTCCGTGTTGTGTATGCACGAACAAGATAATGTTCAGAGAGAGAGGCATGTTGCAGCTACACTTGTTGACTCGAGGTTTCATGGAAGGTTATACACGTTGGACAAGTCACGGAAAGGAGGAGGAGAATTTAGCTACTGTTGACTGTTTAGAAGAAGAGGACATACATGAAGACGCAGAAGAAGATGAAGACCATATTTCTGAATGTAGGAAAGACCTGACGGGAGAGACGGGGAACAATTTGGCTGAAATGTTGAGGGACAGTCACATGACGGACCAGGTGGTTGAATACCCCGAGGACGAAAGAGATGTCGCAAAGTTTGCGAAACTAATGGAAGACTCGACAAAACCCCTGTATCGTAGCTGCGATCCTAAGCACACACGTCTTTCAGTCACGCTAGAACTTCTAAAGATCAAGGCAGCCCATAACTGTCCGGACGCAAGTTTCGATGAGACACTAGCATACCTTGTGATGGTTTTTCCAAAAGAGAACGTGTTGCCTACGAGCACCGAGGAAGCCAAGAAGATGGTCTGCCCCCTTGGATTGGATGTACAGAGACTGCATGCTTGTCGGAATGACTGCATTATTTATCGCAAAGAGTATACAGATCTGCACAAATGTCCGGTGTGCAACACATCCCGATATAAGCGGGGCAGAAACCAAGACGATGATGAGGCCGAAGTGATGAGTGGTGTCCCTGCAAAGGTTGTGTGGTACCTTCCAGACCTCCCCCGTCTGAAGCACTTATTCGGTAACAAGAAGGAGGCAAAGCTGATGAGTTGGCACGAAGAGGGGTGAAGAAAGGACGGGGTGTTCAGACACCTAGCTGATGCTTGTCAATGGAGGGCAATCGACGCGGAATACCCTGACTTCGGTAGTGATCCCAGGAATATCAGGTTTGGTATGAGTACCGACGGAATAAATCCATTTGGCAACATGAGCAGCAGACATAGCACATGGCCCGGGGTTCTTTGGATGTATAACCTCCCTCCATGGTTGTGCATGAAGCGGAAGTACATGCACCTGTCTATTCCCATTCAAGGGCCAAAACAGCCTGGAATGGATCTTAACGTGTATCTACAACTACTAAAGGACGAACTTGCTACGCTATGGGAAGAAGGAACTCAGGTCTGGGACGCGGACAAAGAAGAGTTCTTCACTCTGAAAGGCCTGCTGTTCACGACGGTGCAAGATTATCCCACGTACAGGAACAACACGTGTTAGTGCACCAAAGGATACGAAGCATGTGTTACGTGCATGGAAGAAACTACAAGTGTTTTCTTAGAGGGCTCTAGAAAGATCGTGTTCATGGGACACCGAAGGTGGCTGACCATGAACGACCCATGGAGAGAGGACACGGAAAGGTTCGACAGAACAAAAGAACTCCATCCCAAGCCTCGCGAGAAGATCGGACAAGAAATCTATGATCTCTTGAATGAAATGGACGAAGTTGAGCCAGGAAAAGGAAAGAAACAACCGCCGGTAAAGGGCGTCTGGAAAAAGAAATCTGTTTTCTGGGAATTGCCTTACTGGCCTCACCTAGACACACGTCACAGCATTGATGTAATGCATGTCGAGAAAAATGTATGCGACAGCTTGCTTGGTCTCTTGCTCAACATTCCGGAAAAGACAAAAGATGGGCCGAAGACACGAGTAGACATGCAACACATGAATATAAGACCTGAGCTATGGGCAACCAGAGAAACGACCAAGACGGGGAAGAATGGTATCAGAGTCAAGACCAGCTGTCCTGCTGCCTGCTACACTCTGAGTAGAGACGAGCTCCATAGCCTCTGTGAATGCCTCCATGGTGTCAAAGTTTCTTCAAGTTACTCTGCAAACATCCGAAAACTTGTTGACATGAAGACTCACCGACTGATTGGCATGAAGTCTCATGACTGGCACGTGATGATAACACAGATACTCCCTGTCGCAATTAGAGGTATCATGGAGCCAGGTGTCCGTAAGACGATCACGGATCTTTGCAACTTCTTCAACACTATCTGTCAGAAGTCAATCACTGTGCAACGCTGCCTGAAACCGAAGGCCGAGATCACTGTCATACTATGCGAACTTGAGATGTATTTCCCTCCAGCATTCTTTGATGTCATGGTACATCTCATGATCCATATCATCCCGGAGATACTGTACCTCGGTCCTGTGTTTTTGCACAACATCTACCCGTTTGAAAGGTACAACAGGGTTATCAAGCGCTACGTTCGTAACAGAGCGCACCCGGAAGGTAGCATCATCCAAGGCTATGCTACCGAAGAGGGCGTCGAGTTCTTCACGGATTACATGCATGATCAAAAACCTATAGGTGTTCCAGTTTCGCGGCACACCGGCAGGCTCGACGGTAAAGGTGCGATCGGGCATAAAAGTTTACACGTGTATTGATCGCAAAGATCAGATGACTACAACAGAGCACATTTCGTGGTGTTGTAACACTTGGCTGTGGTACAGCCTTATATTCAGATCCACATGAAACAGTTGCGCGAAGCGAATCCGAAAAAGGGCACAGTTGCGCTCACGAAAGAGCATAACGCAAAGTTCTCCGGGTGGCTAAAGGACTACTGGTACAAAAGGGAGCCATCAAACGAGGAAGAAGAAACCGTCCGAATGTTGTCACAAGAACCCGATAGCAAATTTGTGACGTGGCAATCGTATGATATCAACGGATACACATTCTACACCGAGGCTCAAGACCGGCACAGTACGTACCAGAACTGTGGTGTAACGCAGGAGTCCAGAACTGGTCATCAGGGCAAGAAGTGTAGGTACTACGGCGTGATCAAAGAGATCTGGGAACTTGACTACACCGTGACCAAGATCCCCATGTTTCGTGTTAGATGGGGGAAAGATGTCAGAATCGAAGATATGAACACCAGTACCATGGTGATACCTCCACCGATCCCTATGGAGTCACGACATATCAAATCAATCAGTCCCAAAGATGAGCCATGGGTATTAGCCAAACAGCTCGCCCAAGTGTTCTACATAACAGATCCAAAGAATAAGAAGCGCGTTGTTGTGAGGAAAGGGAAAAAGAGTATTGTCAGAGTCGATGGTATAGTTGACGAAGAGGACTACGACCAGTTCGACGATCTGGACACAGAAGAAGAAGATGTTGATGTTCAAACGAGCAAGAGACACAAAGGTTCTCAGGATGCGTGCCCCTACATAAGACGCAGTCACGACGAAGGTCTGACGTATACCACCAAGAAGATCAGACATACTATTGAGAAGCGTGTTGAAGACGACGAAATCTAGGTTTTCGATCAATTCAGAACGCACCACCATATGTAATAATATCATTTTAATGAATTGAATGGTTAATATATTATATATGTTCAGAGTTTTCAGTTTGTAATGGTGCATGCACGTACGGCTGTTATCTATATGATAATCAACTTAAAAAATGTGGAATACAAATTAAAATAAAATTAGTAATTTCATACAATATCGAATAACAAGAGAAATAGGTCAACAAGAGAAAAATATCGAAACTACAACCAAATCTAAAATAGCTTTCACTGGTGGGCAACTCAATATGTACCCGTCAGTGGAGCGTACAACGCAAACCCTAATTTTTATTCACTGACGGGTAACTAGTTAGTGCCCATCAGTGGAGAATAACTTCCACTGACGGGCGCATATTAATACGCCTGTCAGTGATAGTGTCCCTAACTTCTTCTGACGGGCTCGTACGTGCGCCTGTCAGTGATTCTACCGCGCTACTTAAATCGGACTTAGTGCAATTTTCAATATTCGTCTCGCGCGTTCTTAATTTGGAACCAGCCGCGAGCGCCCGTGACCTAGCCCCGCCGCCAGGCTGCCGCGCCGCCGCCCCGAGCTCCCGTCCACGCCACCGCCGCCGCCGCCCCTGCGGCTCGTTCCCCCCGTCGGCGCTGCGGCCCTGAGCCCCCGTGCCGCCGCCCTTGCGGCTCATTCCCCCCGTCGGCGCCGCCGCCCCGAGCCCCCGCGCCGCCGCCTGAGGACCCGTGCCGCCACCCTCCTCCCCATAGGTTTCCGCGCCACCGCCGCCGCCGCCCCTGCGGCTCGTTCCCCCCGCCGCCACCCTGAGGCCCCGCGCCGCCGCCTCGAGCTCCTATCAAGGTAAAATGGTTTTGGTCTTGGCTGATTTGCAATGCTGCCGTAGGCAACAACGATCAAGGTCGATCCGGATGAGGGGTTCAAACTTCCAATTGCTGATTCCGAAGGAATTGAGCTTGTTGCTAGCAGGGCTAATTTATCACTATTAATTAACTAATGGGTCTCTAACTGGGTGAGATATACATATATTAATTAATTGTGAGTATTAAGTTATATATTTGTCACAAGATCGTAATCAACAATCCTTGTATCATGTCACTTGCTTTCAGTTCTTTTTCACTTTAGTTTATTCGTCCATGCATGCATGGATGCATGTTGTCAGATCTCATGTGGATTAAATCGATCGAGTTCGACTCGAGCTATCTTGTGTGTAGCTTTACTTTTAACTTACATGTAAGCTAGAGAGATCGATGAGATCGATGGACTGAAGTGTTGAAAGTATGCTAACTTCTTCTTTTCCGTACAAGGTTTACACTTGTCATGCTAGCTAGATCTCATGCATGTACTCGATCGCATCCATGAGGTACACTCTGTCCGACCGATCCATGCAATTTGCAAGATGCGTATCTATAGCGAGTACAGTTCCTGTGGGTGTGAGCGGATTTCGAACGCTAGAGATTGGGCTTCTAAATTTTGAACTCAATTATAATTTTGAAATATTTCAGTAGCTAAGTCATAATTTCTTTGAAACTAGCTCAATCATAATGTTATTGTAGTTACAGGAAAAGATAGAAGGCTTGCGGACCGGGCTGGTGAAGTGCAGGCCCAGCAAACATTGTCCTGGCCTGCTATTATGTGGCCTCTATAGTCACAAACTTATTTTTTCTTTTGGAACAGTTCTTTTGTTGTTGTTGCAAAACTTACAATCTCGTGCAATATGTGGAATAGTAACAGCAGCTACTATTCTAAAAAAAAAGAAGTAACAGCAGGTAGTATAATGTTTTTTTTAATTAAAAAACAGCAGCTAGTATAAGATAAGAGGCCGTCGCGCCAAGAGATTCCTCACATTAGCTACAAGACATGGAAACGCGTACGGGTAGAGATTCGCTGAAGAAGAAGAAGAAGAAGAGTCAGTTGTTTTAGATACATCGATAGAAGAGTCAGTTATTTTAGATATATTAATTAATTTAGTCGGTATTTATTTCAATTACAGTCCTCCAAATTTTGTAATGCAGATACGAGCATTACCTGACTGAGCATAGTAATTGTTTTTCTAAGACTTATCTTATGCATAGTTTCTTAATCGGAAATGGACTCGTCGACAACCCGGGAACTAGCCCGTGTGGATGATGAGAGTGCGGCGCCCCTAGACGTGGCGGCCCCGATTGAAGCCCCTGCCCTCGAGCCGTCCAGTGCACCTGCCCAAGAGTCGGCCAGTGTACCATCAGCACCAGCACCTCCCGGCTCGCGAGATGAAGACAGTGCGTCTGGCTTGTCTGACGATTCTCGGTCTAGCGAGTCGGGATTGGAAGAACAGGAGGCGCCCGAGCCGTCGTCAGCAAAACCATCGAAGCCGAAGAGATGGTATAACCCCAGAGGAGGGAACCAACTGTCGAACGAGACATCGTCATCACTCGAGTGGGCCTAACAGGTGTTCCTGCAAGTCCCGAGAAGGCTGCGAAGTCGTTCAGCAACACCTGCGGATGCATTGTCCGCGAGCACGTCAGGACCACATGCCGGGACTTTAAGAAAATGACGGACGCCCAGAAAAAGGTCCTCTTCGACAAGCTGTGGGATAAGTACGCTGTCCCAGAGGCTGAGAAGGAAAGAGTCCGAAGAAAAGCAGACAGCATCATGTGTGCTGCGCTAAGGACATGGCGATATGAAGCAACGAAACTGCTAGACGCCGATTTCGAGACTGTAATCAAACAAAAATGGCCAAAGGTAGAACTCGAAACTGGGAGGAGTTCGTTGCTGACAAGAAAAGTGATGAATTCAAGGAGAAGAGTCGCCGGGCGAAGGAGCTGCGCGCGAAGAAAAAATTCCCCCACCACCTTGGCAGCTGAGGTGTTCCTGAGAAGAGACCGATCTGGGCGAAAGAGGATGCCACGCTGATAGCGGCTGGGAAACCAGTTCCCTTCGTTGATATCGAGCAGGAACGTGCCCTGATCTGGATGAGGGTGCACACAGTTTCGGACCCAGCCACTGGGTCTCCTATCATCACAGACCCTGAGCTTCAGATGGTCTCTGAAAGATTGGTAAAATCTAAATCCGATGTCTTCTTCAAATATACTGTTGTGCTTCCAGTTTGCTAACGGTCCGTACGTTGAGCCGTTTATCTTGCAAAGGCAGCTGTCCCAGCAGCCTACCAGCTCCCAGGAATCCGTCCGAGCCAGAGGTGGGAAGACCATCTCTCGAAGGCTCTAGGGACGAGGGAGAAGACAGGGCGTGTCCGAGGGATCGGGAGCGGGCCTATCTGGGACGAAGTGTTTCCCCAGGACCGCGAGGCTGCTCGCCAGAGGAGAAGAGGAAGGCAAAGATCTCTAATGCAAGACATGATAAGGGCAGCCCAGGAGGCTGGCAAGCTGGCGGCCCAAGAATTTTTAGCGTCTAGAGGCTACGACGCCCGCGATGCAGCTCATCCACCTGTCCATCCTCACGGACATCAGGGCTCCTATCCTGCTGGATGGAGCAGCTGCGCCTCAGCCTCTGACAATGCCCCCGAGTCACCAAGTCCCGTCGAAGACATCGCTGTAAGTTTCGTCGCCACCATGAATCACTTATATGTGGGCTCTAATTAATAGAATTGTGCAGATAACAATGCTCTAATTCGACACATTGTTTATTATGTAGGGCCCCACGAAATGCTACCTCACAATCCCTTTGTCCGGCGTGAAGAAAATGGTTGCACACGGCCTAGTCTTCCCAGCATCAGAGGGCGCAACATGCCACAACGTTGCAATACCTTCCCACATGGCGAGGGTACAGGTGGACCGCGTCGTCGCCGAGTTCAGTGACGTCGCAGTCCCTGTCGCTCCTGAAGAGGATGTCACCAGGCTAGGAGACTGCAAAGGGTACTACATCCTTTGGCCGAAGAGTCAGATAGTCCTCCCCAGGGTGTCCTCTCCTAGTACGTCAACCCTCCCCTCTCCGTCAACCGGAGCCGGCCCGTCTCTCCTCGGCCTGTATCCTGAGCCTCTTTAATTCGATGATCGGGACGACGATCTTCCCGAGCTGCAACGCACGACGATCCTTCCGTCCCAGGAGGAGGAGCAACCCAAGACGGACGAGCCGCCCCGTGAGAAGCGCTCCAAGCATCACCATGACCCGAGCGCAGCGGAAAGGAAGATCTTATCTCCAACCACGCTCAATGCCGCAGTGGGCGAAGCCCTGACGGGAGGCAAGAGGGCCTCCTCTCCAGAGCCGGAGAGGAAAAGGAAAAGAGCTCACAAACGGGGCGGCACCGCTGCGAAGGAGGCAAGCAAGGAAAGCAAGAAGAAATCTTTATCCTTCCAGACATCTGCCGACACTGTCCAGAAGCCTCGACGACTAGTGTATGAGGTAGGCGAGCCCTTGCTCCCAGATGATGAGGTGCAGAGGTTGCCCACACAGATGAGACTTCCCCATGACACAATAATGACAAGGTCCCGGAATCGGGATGATTTTGAGCTCCACTTTAAGGTCAAGGTGCCAAAAGATTTCGGTTTCTTCCTGGACAAACACCATGACACCTTCGACAACAATTTTGAAGATATCTTTATGTTGTTCAACCTCTTCCGGCTCGACACCATGCTCGTCAGGCTGTGGGTGCTTCACCAAGCCCAAGAGTGTAGGCATCTGGGCAACTCCGCTTTCAGAATAATAGATCCGGTCCTCATGAACAACTACTATATATACGGGAAGCGACGCCGGTCCTAATAAATTTCATCACCGATTCATTGATATACCATAAGGACAAGGAGTACGTACTCATGCCCTACAACCCCCCATAAGTTACTTACTACTGTCCCTAGTTTGCTTTTCTTAAGCACGTATCCCCGTCTGTTTATATTCACTCGTTACCTTTTACGCAGCGACCACCGGATCCTCATTGTCATCCACAAGCCTTCTAGAATGGTATACTATTTTGACTCCCAGAGAAGTGCCAAGCGGGACTACTCAGGAGTTAAGGAAGTTCTGGAAGCCGCCTTTTGGGAATACAACCTGCGAGGGGGAGGAGCAGAAAGCAAGAGCAATAAGCTGGTCCACAAATTCAACTTCCCTTGCAGGCAACAGTCGGCAGATACTGTGACATGTGGGTACTACGTCTGCGCTCACATAGACGCGTTCGTCATGTCCCACAACCCGCATTGGAGCCAGGATCAGTTTAATAATTTCATACACGACCTGACCGACGATAAGTACGACTGGAGAAAGGACTTTGCCCGCATCCAGAAGACCTTCGCGTACGTTCTCAACAACGAAGTCATTCGGCCAAGCGGTGATTTCTACGCGGGACTCCAATTACCCTCTTACCGCTGCAGTGGAAGTACTAGCAAAGAGTCATAGACGTAGAGTAGGGTTAGTGAAAATAAACATTGTTAAATTCATTTATTTGTCGTTTTAATTCATTGTAAACTAGCTTGATATTTGTGATATTCATTGCTATATTGGTACTAATTTCTATATTCAGATATTTCTGATATTAATTGCTATATTGGCACTAATTGTTATATTCAGATATGAATACTAATTGTTTCCTACTATCAATTCAGCATTAAAAAAAGTGTGATACAACTTTCACTGATGGGCACAGTAAACGAGCCCGTCAGAGAAGATTTATACCGCTGACGGGCAGAAACTTAGTGCCCGTCAGTGAAAGTAATCTCAAGGTGCGGCCCGGACAGCGATGGACGGCTTTTCTCTGACGGGTCCTGTGTGCCCGTCAGTGGAAGTGAATCTCTACTGACGGGCACTGTGCCCGTCAGTAGAAGTATAACTTCCACTGACAGGAGGTTACTGACGGGCTCGAAACCCATGAGCGACTGCCCTTTTGTGCCCGTCAGCGAAGGTGTTTCCTGAGGTAGTGAGATGAACCATGACATCAAAGAACGACGGAGGAAAAAACATCTCGAGCTCGCATAGAATATTCACCACCCCATCTTGCAGACCATCTAGTTCATCAAGGCTAATGACCTTCTTAGAAAGCGTGTTAAAGAAACCACACAGCTTTGTGAGAGTCCGCCGCATATTTGGTGGAAGAATATTCCTAATTGCAACCGGGAGCATCTATGTCATAAGCACATGGTAATCATGTGACTTCATGCCAATTAATTTTAGATCTTCCATTGAAACAAATCTCTTGATGTTGGCGGAGTAGTTGGATGGAACCTTCATACCATGTAAGTAATCACATAATTCAGTCTTCTTTGGCTTAGAAAGGGTGTACCAAGCAGGTGGAAGGAACATCTTTCTGTTTGTTATTTTCTGCGGTCTTAACTTTGGTCGGATTCCCTTATCTTCCATGTCTAGCCGTGCATTCAGACCATCTTTTATTTTGTCCGGCATGTTCAATAAGAGACCCATTATGCTATCACACATATTCTTTTCTACGTGCATCAAATTGATGCTGTGACGCACTTCTAGATGCTTCCAGTAAGGAAGGTCCCAGAATATTGATCTCTTCTTCCAGATGATCTTCTCAACAGGCTTCTTTTTTTTCACTGTACCTCACTTTTAAAACATCCCCTTTCCAAGCATGACTTTCAGGTCTTTAACCTGATCGTGGATCTCAGTGCCGCTAAAAATATGTGGAGCTGAGCCTTTTCAACGATTCCACCGAATTCATCTCTCATCCTGCGGTACCAGTGATCCCTTGTTAGGAACCTACGATGACTCATGTACACCATTTTCTTAGAGTGTTTTAGCCATCTACTTACTGTATCAACTAGCTTTGCATATCGGACATGCATGCAAATTCACATACTCTTTACGGTACAGCATACAGTCATTTTGACATGCATGTATTTTCTCTACTTCCATTTCCAAAGGGCAAAGAACCTTCTTAGCTTTGTATGTAGTTAGGAGCGATGAGAAGCTCTTATCAGTCCATCCACTGCTGCCCTTCAGTTTCAATAGTTCTAGAACATCCGACAACTTTGTGAACTTGTAGTCAGGGTACATTGGTTTCTCCAAGTATTCCAATAAGCAGACAAATTTCCTATATTTCCGATCATTCTCACAGTTTTCTTCAACATCTCGGATCATCTGATCTAACTCGTTGTCTTCATGCGACGATGTGTCATCTTGCAATGCGTCCTTTTGTGACGCACATACACCATCATGCGTCTGCTCAAGAGGTGTGCTATTGACAGTATTAGCCATGTTGTTGCATTCATGGCTTCATCCATGTTTGCGGGACCTTCCTCTATGATTTGATCTTCACCGTGGCTGGTCCAACATGCATACCCCTTCATGAATCCTGTCCTCATCAAATGTGTTTTGATCTATGTAATATTATGTGCAACAAAATTCTATGAAAATTACCATAAAATTTGGCAACACCCCAATCAACTTATATCAAGAGAGCCAAACAATGGACACTTGCATTGAAGGCTCTGGCATGCAACTTAGCCGATTCCCATGAAACAACCGACTCAAAGTTATCTTAGCCGGTTACGCAAAGGAAACCGGCTGTAAAAATTGTATTACCTCAGTCGGTTTCGGTGGTCCAACCGACTGTAAAACTATCACAGTCAGTTTTCCACTCTGAACTGGCTGAGGTTACATATTATCTCGGCCGGTTCGTTCTTTTCAATCGGTTTGTCACATCAACCGGTAGAGACTTGAGTTCTTACTGTCGGTTTTGCTTGCACCGGCTGAGATTTGGGGTCCAGAAAACCTTGTTCTATAGTAGTGCACGCAGGTTCACGTCGTTGCCAACGCCCACGCTTCGACGCTCCCGTACCTTCCTTGCGTTCAACTCGCTGATGTCTTAACTGTTTAGCCAAGTCCTAGGTGATTGTTTGGTTCCCACTCTCATAATTTTTCAATTACTTGCAAATTAGGGATCAGTCGATTAGGGATTAATTGATTACAGATTAGACAATTTTTGTGCCACAGTATTTATATTTTGGTATGGTTTTCTTATTATGTTGCGTGTTTAAGCACTGAGTTTAAGTTTCATGTCAAAATGTTATGGGAAGGTATAAATTTGCAATAGTAATTGATCTTCAGCCCTAGTCATGCCCAAATCTAAGGGTGGAAACTGGCAGCAAATAATCCGTTTTATCTGATATTCGTATTCAAGAAAACACTAAAACGCTATGCAATATCTGTATCCAAATTAAAAATGGACACAGATATAGATGTTATCTAGATTTATTTCTCGGATACGGATGCAGTTATGGCATTGGATTATAAAACAAATACAGATATAGATACGATTATGGATATATCCGTATCTGGATAAAGTTATATTAGCCCATTTTAGTTGCTCTCTCTAAGTCTCTAACTCCTCATTCGAATTATGTAGCCCAATAAGCTCAATAGGTAGAGCAAAACTCTATTTCTCTATGTGAAATATATTTTTATCATCACTTATCCATGTAGAACATATTACTACCGTATGTCATCGATTTATATATGTCATTAGCTCATCATCATGTTCATGTACTTATCTAGTTATGTGGTTTACCATAGTCTATTATTAAAGCTGTAGTGCCGCGACCCACACACTATCCTTTCGGATAATATGCTAGTCTATGACATATTGTAGACAAAGTGTCTTCTCATCCACTATACATCACACAGAGTAGCACGACAGAAGCATTGTACTAGTCCATATATTACAAACTTAATGTATAAACTTGAAGAACAACATAAAGTATTACAAACTCATTCCCAAAAGTACAAGGAATTTAAAACTATTATCAGTTGGTTACAAAAGCCTTATCTACAACTCTCGACTCACACGACCTACACTTCTACTCGGTAGCATTCTCGTCACGGTAGTCTAATTAGTAGTCGATGCCTTCATCTTCTCTAGCCGGTGTCTGCTCCTCGGGAGTTTCTTCTTCGACTTCGACGTACACCACTCCCATCTCTGTCGTCGGCTCACAGTCTAATCAAAGGAATTAGAATAGAGAGATGAGTATAGAAAGTACTCGACAAGTCCAGAAATAGCAAAGAGGTATTTAATACACTATCTACTCAGAACAACATGTTCTCCAAAAGCAATGCACTTTTATAAGCTAAGAGAGTCAAGTTTTAATTTAAGAGACTATGATGTCATGTCTTACAGGCTGCTAGGATTCCCGATGGATCTCTTTTCTACCGCGTTCACAGTTTCAACCAGGAACATGAAGTGATTAAGCCACACTTTCTTATACTCTGCAGAGGTGTGCAACTATACCCACAAACGATCAATAGTCGTGGCATTCATGTCGTCACATGCACAGCCGGCCATATCGTAAGACCACAGAGCCGTTTCACCGCCTGCTCAGTCATACTCCGCGTCGTAGTACACACAACAGGCTAGGACTACCAGTCTCACGTTGATACTACAGATCCAATGTATTATGGTTAGCACACATGGCTAACACCACCTTCCCAACAATTGATACTATAGATTCAACTATTGAGGTTTTCCATTCCCAGGGGAGTATGACCTATGGCAAAGGTACTTTAGCTCGGCCCCGCCCAAACAAGGAATGTGGTATGTCCAATCACTACAACGCTTAAGTACAATCGATCATTGGTTGTTTTAACCTTATATGAACAAACTCATGTGATGAAACCTGTCTTCCCATGTGTCATCGACACCTTTCCAAGGTTTCACCGCTCACCATGACCACGCCCAAAAACCTGTGATCAATAATTTCATCATTAATTCACTTTTAGAAAATATGTTTTCATTTTGTACATATTATAGACAAGAAGGAAATTTTGTAAAACGTTCTCAACGGATATGAACAAGAAACTGGACTTGCCTGGTAATGGATAGGTCGTGGAGTTCGAGTGGTCTGCTTGCTGAACCCCGGCTTCTGATAAAAAGCAATAATGTCCGATAAGTACTTGTTCTAGAAAATTTCAAGTATGAATGCAAATGACAGGGCATTATATGAATGAGAGAATGTGTATTAAAATGTTCTAAGGAATGTAATATAAATGTTTTAAACATTCATCTGATGATTTAGCATTACTCAACAGAATAACCAAAACTTGTTCAATTTAACATTTGATTTACTTTACTTCAAGTTTAATATTTTCTCTCAATCTCTTTTAGTTGACTTAAGATATTATTTCGAGATCTTAGAAACTAACTTAAGAGTTTAATTCTCTTCTTTAGAAAATAATAACATATTTATTTAATTTACAACAATTTACAATTTTAGATAGGCCTAAATTCCTTTCCAAGAAAGAAGACATTATTTTACTTAAGCAATTATTTTAATATTTAATCTATTTTTCAATATACATACATATATCTATTTTCATTCTTTTATTTTCTATCATTTTCTGCTTTAAGAAAATAGTGAAAATTAGTTTTCAAATCTCCATTTTTTTAAAGAAAAGAACATTTCTTTCTGGCCGCCCTTCCAGCCTTTGATCAGCCCATTAGGCTCATACCGGTGCCTTCTTCTTTTCTTCTCCTAATTCTTTCTCACTCACCCAAGCGTTGCGCCCGATCAGCTCTTCCCAAGCTCCCTTTGCACCGCCGCTGCCTAATGTCGCCTCCGCCTCAGTCCGGCCATTGGCCGCCTCCACTTGGCGCCTTCTTTCTTCACCCTCCTCTCTCTCTCTTTCTCTCTCTCTCGGTCCTCTTCCACTCGACTCCACCCGAGCACTGCCTCCTCGGACCCTCGGCCTAGCGCCACTGGTGCTTGCACGTCCGCCGTCGAAGCTACCCCAGTGCCGCCTTGCTCCGGATGCCTTCAGGTAGACGCCGCCCTTGCTCTTCTTCTTCCCCGTCGTCTAATCTCTCCGAGCTCATCCCCTTGGCTCTGCCTCAGGCCCTAGCTCAGTCCGGTCTTCGCCGCCTTTTGGACCTTGCTACCTCCGTTGGTGCGGAATGTTGCTGGTCCTCGTCGGTCGTTGTCATTGCCACGATGCCCGAGGCGGCCTATGGCTCGACGTCGTAGCCCGCCACTAGCGGTGCTCCGCTGCCCCTCGCCGGTGGTGCGGTGAGGTTGCCCATGCCACGGGTCTTCTCCATCCTTGAGTGTTTTCCCCAACCTCCTCATCTATGTCCTTACTATTATTGATTCGATTTGGTCTCGGTCATGGCTTTGGGTAACCCGTGATGCTCTAGAAATTTCCTATGGATGTTGATCTTGAATCTAATTGCTATTGATGGCTGATAATTGAAATTAGTGAGGCTATTGTCGAACCCCAGAATTCATAACAGAGAGTCTTAAGTAAAACCACCCGCTAAGTCGAAACGTCAACCCCGACCTCAGCTCCTGGGTATCAACCCCAAGAGGAGTGGAGTGATATGGCTCCGAATAGCCCGAGATGTCAACCCCGAACTTTCTCCGGCAAACTAATGCACAGATCGAGTAGGGTGATATAGTCTCCTCACTCTTTTACTGCCGAGCCAGAACATCAACCCCGAACTCGTCCCGGCAAATTAATGCTCGGCTGGAATAGGGTGATATAGTTCCCAACCTCTCAGTAGCACAGTCGCTTCACAGGGGTGATTAAACCTAATAACTCTATGATAGGAACTCTGAAATCCTATCCACAACATGTGCTTCATCAACATACACACACGACACATGAGCAGGCGAAAATAACCAGATTTCACAGCAGTGACTCTACGACAGAAACTGCAATATTATAAGTTTGAAACTTAACAAACATATATTCACGCAAGGATCCGAAGATCCAAATACACAGCGGAAGAGTAATTAAGGCTACGAAGCCGAAATAATAGGGCCGAAAGCGGCAGCAGAACAAACCGAGCTGTCAAACCCCAGGGGCAGGATCACTACATGGGATTTCCAGCGACTAGTCATCGTGGGCGTCGATCTCTATGTCAAAACTACCCTCGGAAGGGGTAGTTTGCTCTGCAAAAAAAATATCAACAATAGCAGGGTGAGTACAAAATTGTACTCAGCAATACTTACAGTGCGGAAATTAATAATAGATGTGCCAGGTATCAAAAAAGGGGTAACTGTGGACTATTTTGCGGAAAGCAAATTTTACCTTTGTTAATAGCAATAAGTAGATGGAAAACCGACTACTAGAATACCTTTTCAAAGGGGACGAGTCGAACACTTCGCGCATTCCTTACTGCAGATCACCACACCTGAAATACCTCGACCCATCCTCGACCACCCTGGGAGGAAGCTGTCGCTAACTACGGCCTTAGAGTAGGAAAGTTTTAGAGTTGGTTCTAGTTGTCTAATTCGATGCAAAATCTTACCAAGCTGTCCATAACCGCGAACACGGCTGTTCAAACAGTTTTAACCCTGCAGGAGTGTACATCTTTACCTACACGTATCGATCGACTCCTAGTGCCACCGGGATAACACACTTCACGAGGTGTGCTGGCGGAGGGTGATCGAACACGACCTTTACAATGCTGTCGACCTAGGTATGAGCCACCCGTACGGGCTAGTCCATGTACATCAGTCCGGCCGTGACTACGACACGGTCCCATACGTTGTGAATCGAGGTACATCCCCGGTCTCCCAGACCGTGTGTCCACCCCACCCTTATATTGATGCCACACCACAGTTCCTTTTTCACGCACACGGCAAATGGAAACGACAAACTAATGCAGCTCATACACTAAGTCTAAGCAAATTATTGAGTCGTGGGTGGCCCCATAATCCACCCGTGTAGAAGTACGCGAATCTTGGTTCGAAGGGACACCGGTAACCGGTCCTTGCAGGAAGACGAGACAACCCACCATGCTCCCAGCCATGGCCTCTCGTCTAAACCCAGATATGATTAAGCAAGTTTATTAGTTAAACCCTGGTGAACACCCACCTAGGTTGGGTTGGTGGTGGAGCTGTTTAAGCGACAAGGTGAGTTCTATTCATCGGACTAGGGTTTTGCTTAGCGGAAAAAATAGCAGTTGAACGCATGTGATAATGAATTTAAAAACAACTAATACTTTGCAAATAATAGGAGTTTGCAATGTGACCAAAGGGGCTGCTTGCCTTGTTGCTCTACAACTGAAACCCTGCTTGTAACCAACACTACCTCCTTCGGGACTTTCCGGCTCTATCGGAGAGGAACGAAAACACCGGAAAGGAAGGGCATAATGGTAAATATCAAAATGCTGAACATTGGCATGGAATGAAATGCATGCCATGATGCAGAGAGTACAAAATAAAGACTAATGCAAGTCGAATCAATTTAATCGGAGTCCGGACGCATAAAATATCGCGATCCGAAAATCCTCCGGCTAATTGGAAACCCTAATTTGAGTTTTTAGCAATTTGTGTTCTTCCTAGTATGCAAACATGTATGAAAATGACATATTTAAATAGCTCTCACTTTTCGGAACGTTTTGATATATTATTTGCATTTTTCTGATTAAGGATGAATTTTCTACGAATTTCCCAAGATTTAAATCATTTGTTGTATTTTTCTCAGCAAAATTAACATTTAATTTAATTCTATAAACCACAGAGGCTGACAGGTGGGTCCTGGGTCAATTCTAGTCAACATTGACTTAGGTCAATGACAGTGGGGCCCATTGGTCAGATTTTATCCTTTCTTTTTAATCTTTCCTTTATTTCCTGACACATGGGACCCATGTGTCATAAGGACATAATTATTACGCTCATTTAGTGTATTGTTGAACACTAATGACCGGTATTAGAATGTCTGTTAGTAATAATTACTGATGGTTCGAGTTAACTGTAGAGATTAACTCACCGGTCAACATTAATGAAGCTCATTAACCGGTCGGTTTAATAATTAAGGCCAACCATTAAATGTGCTTAGTAATAAATGAAGTACTGTGTCTCAACCGTTAATTAAAAGAGGATTAGAGCTTTAATTAAGTGGCCACGCAGCCAGCTCGGGTGGCTCAGATGGATTGCGGCCGGCGGCGGGAGAAGAAAGGGAGAACGGCGGCACGGCGAGCCTTACCGACGGACGGCGGGGAGCAAAGCCCGACGGTGGTGAGGTGACGATGCGGTGAAGCTCGGGGAGCGGGGCACCGGCGGCGAGGGCGGAGCCGAGGCGGCGGTGGAGCCAAGCGGCGAGTTCGGCGGCAAGGGTTGGACGGCGGGGGTGGAGCGGGACGGAGCCGGAGCAGCGGTGGAGCCCGGCGATGAGCTGCGGTGAGAGGGTGGCGAGGGAGCTCGGGGGAAGCGGATGGTAAAGAGCACCCGGGCTCGGGAGTTTTGGTGGCAGGGGTTTGGGAGATGGCCCGGACGGTTGGAGCGAGACGGCGTGGCGAGGAAGCTAGGGAGCTTCGGTGGTGAGAGCTCCGAAGGACGGGAGCGCGGCCGAGCGGCACCAGGAGCGGCGCGGCGACCGGGCGGTGGAGCGACGGGGTGACACGCGGCGAGCGGCCACGGGGCCGAAGCAGTGGAGGGGCGGCGGGGAACCGAAGCACGGCAGGGCGACGTGGGGAGCAAGAGCCTGCTCGGCGGCGGAGTGGAGCACCACAGCAATGGGAAGCTCGGCGGCACGGTAAGCCAAGGAGAGAAAGGCGCAGGAGAGAAGAAGCAAGAAGAGAGCGCCGGTCGAGGAAGGGAGATAGGAGAGGGCGGTGGCGTCGCTTCCCAAGCAGGAGGTGGCCGGGGCAGCATTGGAAGCTCGCCATAGCTGCAACTCGGCCAGCATGAGGTGGCAGGGAGAAGGAGAACGGCGGCGGGGTGGCTTAGAGAAGAAGCAGATGGGGCGGGCCGAGTGAGCTGTGCTGTAGCGACCAAATCTTACAACGCGAGATCAGTGAGGATCATCGTGGATAAATTGGTTTTTCTTTTCATACATGCATGCATATAGTTTATTCAAGAACGATATCAATCAAACCCCTAATAAAAATATACCCGAGAAGATCCACATGAATTTCCTTTGCACTCAAAACCTAAAATATTAAGAATTAAGTCTCATATGAATGATTAGACACCGTAGTATTGTCCGTGTCGTCGAGGCGATCAAAATGAACTATAAATTTGCACGTTTTGGCCGTCAGATGCTCGATCTAGGGCATACTCAATTGACGGCCCAGATTAATCACAAAAAGGAATAAAATAAATAAATATATATATAAATATATATAAAAAAAGAGAAACCCTAACCCTAAATGGGGCCAGGGGCAACCGGCCACCCCAGCCCCCTTTCACACCGCGCGCCCACCCCCTTGGGGTTTTCCGCCGCCGCCTTGCCTCCAGGGCGCGCCGCCACTCCCCTCGGCAGGCGCCGCCGCCGGCAGCCCCATCTCCGGCCGGCCGCCGAGCGCCCCCACCGGTTGCTCCTTCCCGTGCGCCGCTCCCCCTCCTTCATCCCGCACGCCGCCCCGCCGGTTGCCCCTCCCCGTCGCGCGCCGCCGCAGCTCGCGGCAGTGGCCGGTGAGCCACTGCCCCGGCTGCCCCATGACCGCGCCGCTTCTTCGACGCCAGCCCTGAGGCCGCCACTCCCCTTCCGCCGTCGGGCCTTGGTGCCACCGCCGCTGGACCCGCCACGGCAGCAAGCGGTAGGTTGCCGCTGCCGCTGCCTCTGGTCTCCTCCCCTTTCAGTCCAACTGCTGGAGCACACGCCTCCCTCAACCGCCACCGACACCCGCCTCGGTGCTACAGTGAATCCGAGTTCCCCGGCGAGCCCCCACAACATCCGACCGTGGATTCCTTCCCAAGCTCAAGCTGCCGCCGTGTTCCTCGCCGCCAGGGGTGAGCAATCGCTTGGTTTCATCCTGTTTCAGTGGTGCTATCTTTGTGTCCGGATGAATACATGCTTAAGCGAGTTGATTAAAATACTTACGGTGCTGATGACCACGATTAGTAGTTCATGACTTTTGTAAGATTATTGTGCTTGTGCATGATTGTAAGCTTAGACCGTTAACTACGTCCCATGTATATGCTTTCTTTACTAACGGATCTTCACTGAAAAGAATAGATATTGCGGTTAGTTCACTGATTAACTGCTGTTAGACTAGTAACGAATAATGTTTTGACCCATTTAGTAATCAGCTACTCCATTGAGGACTAGTCGTATAAATGTCAAGCAATTGCAAGTGATATGCTAACGATTAAGAATAGTGTCGTACTCTAAGAAATAGACGAATCATATACTACATACCCACACATTAGATGTGGGTATAGTGAGAGTGACATAACTAGTATGTCGTGATTTTTTATCACTAAAAATGGATGATAATCCACCTTTCAATAAGAAAAACTCTTTTGTTTGTAAGATTTGTTTGTAAGAAAGGAATGAGAGATATGGATACCAGAGCTGATTACGCTGTCCAGAAAACGCTCAAACAATGTGCTAAGGCTGAGAATAATTAACCAAGCCAGTACCTTATTTGACTATAGGATATACGAGCCCTAATCCTAATTACATAATTAAAGCCCCCTTGTTCTAATC
Organism: Stipa capillata; assembly: GCA_019208055.1. Lineage (NCBI taxonomy): Eukaryota > Viridiplantae > Streptophyta > Magnoliopsida > Poales > Poaceae > Stipa > Stipa capillata. Next base: position 22,446 of record JAGXJF010001934.1, on the reverse strand, counting down.
CATGAGAACATAGCTTGTCTCCTTAAAAATGTGATATACTTCCTGGCCGAACTCATTACTATAATATGCGCCTTGTTATGATGAACTAATCCACTAAAACTTGCTCTATCGATTTAAGTCTAGGATGGGTAGATCTCATAGTTAAAGCTGAGACCTTCCAGGCACGATTTAGTGATCCTTCATCGCTGATCATGGGTCGGCACCAAAATAAGAATTATAGCCGTTGTCCATAGCTCCATTTAGAGTATTCGTTTGCTCAAATTCCAACGGACGGTTTAGGGCTTACAGCCAAAACACTCTTGCCGTCCAAGTTTCATTCAATTATAAACTGCATCTTCGGCTAATTGGAATGGCCACGTCAGTATCGTAATCAGACCATGAGCCCTGCATCTATGAGGATTGTGCATCCCTATTGAATAATCATGTCGATGGTCATGGCATCCTAATATATATATAACCCATAAAATCCTTAAAGAAGTTGAATCTAAAATTCTACACTTAGCCTCTTATACCACCCCATTAGAGTTTAACCGGCACCTTTAACTTGCCATTTTCATACCATGCATATGATTACTCTACAAGAATTCAAATTTTAATAAGACAGGCTAATATTAATCTATCAAGCTTGCATATTTAATCTTGCTTAAATAGTATTCACATCCACCTTAGTCACATATCCCAACATGCAGTTGCATCCATGTCAATTGCATCCATGCATGTTCGTCATTTTCAAATTAGCTTCTTAGGCTTGCTTTTCCCTTTTTAGAGGTCGCTTGCTTCTTACCGGTGTTTCGAATATTGCGGAGTTCTTGCACACGATCCCCGTACTTCCCCGAGCAACGAGGCAAGCTCCATTGCTTGTTGATTAATCATTACACTGTGTGTTACTCCCTGTTTGGCTTGAATTAACTAAAGTAACTTGGTGCTTGTGTGAACGATTGCTTGATCTGTGCTGGATACTTCATTAGTCTGTGTAGGCCTTGTTATTATGCAGTAGCTAAGGCTGATACTTTAACCTGATGCCCTTTCAACTTGAACCTAATAAAGTGAGATGTGAGCGCCGAGGGGACATGTATGTGGGATACGACTGGTGGATAGTGAGATTATTGAGATTATTGAGATTGTGTTTGTGCGCCCCAGTCTGAGGTTATTCCCACATACACTACCCTTATCACACGTAGATGAGAACCAAAAGTGCACCGAGGCCAACACTATGGTATAATGGGGATAAGTCTCAGAGAGTGGTGGGAGCCTTGTGAACTCCACCAGGGTTGCACTCCTTATACCCGAGGTGGTTGAGTCGGTGGTGAAGATGAGAACCGAGGGTGTTACCGAGACCAGCACTATAGTATATTGGGGATAAGTCTCAGAGACTGCGTGGAGCCTCACAACCTCCAGCAGGGTTGCACTCCTTATACCCGAGGTGGCTGAGTCGGCGGTGAAGACCCGAGGGAAAACGCGTATGTCACCAACGAAACGAAACTACGATATAGTTGAGGTAAGTCTCAGAGACTGGGGGGAGTAGTGTGAACTCCACCAGGGTTGCACTCTTTATATCCGAGGTTGTCGGCTCGTTGGTGACGGTTAGGCATGTGTTGCCATGAGAGTGAGTTTAAAGGCATGTGTTGCCATGAGAGTGAGTTTAAAGGCATGTGTTGCCATGAATTGGAGTTTGAGGCATGTGTTACCGTGAGAAAGATTGAGATTTTTAAATGGGTGTGGGCTACCCAAATAAATTGGAAATGATGGCATTCGTATTGTTATATTTGTGTGTATGCTCGTAAGTTACTTTTATCGTCATGTGTTTATCATTGCTATGCTCTTGCTACAATATGAGATTAAATTGTGTAGTTTATGTTCATTTCATCTCTAGTATGTAACTTGAACTTGTTATAAAATGCAAACCTTTATCACTTGTCAAACTTGATTAATACCATGTCTTAATTAATCAATAAGCAATGTCTTGCGAGTACGGTGGTTGTACTCACCTAGGTTTATCCTAGGCAGGTTCTTGGAGCAATTGAAGTTGACGTCACTGCTTGGATTTACCACTCTCGGTTTTGATTTCCTCGAGAACTTTGTTGCGAGCTATTTTGAGGTGGTTTCCCCACCATCTCGGCATTTTCCATTTTTTTTCCGCTGCTGTTTGTAATAATGTATATTATGATCGACTTCTGAGTCGCTGTGTATGTATATATATGTATTCTATAAGTCTTTCTCTAGTAGAGTTTGTGCTGTGGTAGTCCAAGTTGTTACTTGCGGTTGTCCATGTACAATGCGTGTATGCGATGAAGTATGTGGACAACTATGCAGCGGTATTATTGCGTGCTAGGATTGCATTTCGTGATGGCAGAGGTGAGCGAACCACTAGTCCTGTGTAGCTTTGGTTGAGTCGATCCAGGGGATTCGTCCCGTACTCGCTAATCCTCCTACGGCCGTCACGCCTCGCACTGACGGTAGAGCAGAGCTGGATCCTCCCAGAGTCGCACCTCGTGGCTAGGTTAGGTTGAGGGGATGCATATCCTGGGCTCTAGTCCTCCTATGACTATCGCGGAGCGCAGACTTATCACGCGGTCTTACCCCTTCACCGGTATCTGGGATTTATATGTGGTTTGGGGAAGATTGGTCGCTTCCGGCCGGCCCGCACGTGGCGGGTGTCGGATCGTTCCGCCTTGGTGCATACGGCGCAGGTACTGTCCCACCGGGCTGACGAGTCCTTCGGTCCTTGGCGACTTCGCGTTCCTCTAATCATATGTGGATTCCGGGTCCGTGACATGTGCGAAGGGAGATAGGAAATGGGCTGGGGAAGGCCCACTTTGGCAGGGGGGTAGAGTTAGGGTTTTTAAGTTTTCTTTTCAATTTTCTGTGTTTGAGCTTCTAGGTCTGTGATTCAAATTAATTTGAAGCTATCATTCCAATTTAAAGGAAAACTTTAGAATCTTTTCCCTAATTGTGGTTGATTTTCTGGTTTGGGCGTTTAGTGAAACCCTAAGATGAATTTGAATTTTAGTTTCAAACTTTTAGAACCATTTCAAAGTTTCTCTCAAGTTTTAAAATCAAATTTCAGAATATCCGTATAATGTTTCTTTCTATTTCAAATAGGTTTTCTGAATCAATTCCGAATCCCCTTTTAAACCTCTAAGCTCTACTTCTAATTAGAGCTCCGAGTTAAAGGTTCAACTAAACGGTTAATTTCCATCTCAACTTAACCCCTTGGACTTTCAATTATCTCAAACCTAGGGTTTTTATAGCTCGAGCAATAGATTGAATTCGCGAGATGTTCCTCGGAACTTATTACTTCAAGGCTTCGCAAAACCATTTAAGTTTTCAAAGTGTTGTCCACATTGTCGAGTTAGGGTTTGTTGGAGGCTTTTCATAAAAATTCAAAATCATACTCAATTTCAGGTTCCAATGCAAATGCATGTCATGAAATGATGCACACAATTGGCGGCTTAAGAGCAGGGATGTTACAGACCTACCCCCCTTACGAGAATCTCGACCCCGAGATTCGGATTAGTTGGAAGAGAGGGAAGGTATGTGGATCGAACATAATCTTCGCGTTTCTAATCACTTCTTCTTCGGAAGGGTTGAATCAAGAGCTTCGAGAATCTTGAGGTTGCATCTTCGGGTAGCCTTTTCCATTCCGTCGTGGCTGCGAAGAGAATACTCTTGATTCGATAGATTTTCTCAGAAATCTCGTGGATCATGGAATTGAATCTTCAAGGCATTTCCGAGGCTAAGAAACGTGGAAGATATTGCAGAGATTACACAATGACGAAGGTAACTTTAATAAGATAAACCTTATGGATTGCCTCGAAGCGAATCTCACGATAACGAAGATTGAATTAGTTCTCCGGACGGAATTGAGCAGTTGATTAGGTCAACTCACTCCAAAGGAACCAATGAGAGCTAGACCGATGGGGGTGTCTCCGGGAAACCATTTGATAACAAACTCGACATTACAACCTGGTGGCAGAGTTTACTCAGAAAGAGCACAGACCACCGAAACAGCTAGAAGATTGGAAGGAACTTGCCTTCAGACATGCAAGGATAACATTCGACAATTTTTGGAGTTGACGAGAGCAGATCACCTAGGAGTAGAGAAAAGAACTACAGTTTTGGGTGGCGCGAGCAAGCAAAGCTTGACGCACAACGAACCAATCCGTACTTAGGATAACATCGGTACCGATGGGAACCAAAAGAGCAGGATAACCTGGAGTTCAAAATCTGGGGTTCATGGTACCCATTAGGATACTTTCTTCGCCGACCCCGACATAAAGATGGGTAGGAGGAGGAACATGCATTCACAAAGACGTTTAGGATAACACCAACCGCAGTGGTATCTTACAAGAAATGAACACACACACTGCGATTTTTACATGCTGGGACCCGATACAAATTATACAGATTGGGTTCAAAGGTCACCGAAACATATAGGCATTACAACCTTAAAGGTTAACCTATCACACAGGATTAGGTTTGACTTAGGATATAAAAAGATATTACAGAGCCAACATTATTGGCTGATTGTACATATAAGTACAGAAACTACGGAGAGGTATTGTCCTGGTCGTGGTGTTGAGCATAATACATCGTTGCCTCCGGTAGAATGGGTCTTGGTGCTCGAAAATTTACGAGGCACCTCTCCCGGAAGTGGCTTATGTCAACGACGGAACGTTCCGGGTACCTCCATAGCTACTCGATGACGAGGAGTGTAGCAGAGTCCCAAAACTGGAGCAAGTTCACAAACAGGAGGCCGATTGACAGAATATGGCCCAGCAAATTCTCCGCGAGCGGTCATCAAGTCCACTGGGGCTTGTTGTGTATTAATATGCTTGCGGATGATTTCAAGTGCATGATTAAGGCGATGGTGGTAGCAATCACGGTCGTAGGCAGCGGCTCGATAGAGGCGATGCGTGATATTAAGCATCGGAGCCAACTCGACGATCGTAGGATTGGGATGGGAAATAAACTCATGGCACCACATTAGAGAATCGGGATCCTCTTGCCCCACATGAAAACCGAAGGGAGAATCCATGAGTTGCCCTGCATAGTGGCAACTGAGAAAGCTGATAGCATTAAAAGCGGCAGTATGAACCGACCCTTCATAAGAACCGTCGCGGCCCTGAATAATAAGAGGATGCCCCAAGGGCATCAAAGGTAGCTGTAGTGGCTCCGTAAGATGTGGCCTGATGAAAAGCAAAGTGACATAGTCACTTAACCCAAACGGGCGGTTGAAGTGATAGACGGTGTATTCCGGAAGCCACATATGTCCCAATCTTGCCAGTATCCGTAGCAAGAGTGGGGGAGGACCACTAACCGACAGGCAGTGGGTAGTGCCAGCCATGGTGATGTGAGGTGCAGACATCTGGACAAGGAGTTAAGTATGGAGTTACTTTTCAGTTCAAGGCTGAATCATGGGAAACATTTTTAGCAGAATGTACGGTGGAAACTAAACCATGTGAGAGCAGGACGGAGTCTAGTTGTGTACAAATGGTAGTACAACAGCTATATATGGAGCTAACATACATTCCATAGAAGGCACAAGTAGACACATGGTATATATAATACATGAAAGGACATTACAAGCTCACAAGCTAGAATGTATACATGTCCATGTTACAATACCATACTCACATGTTGAGGTTTAGTTCCTGTACATTGTTTATCTACAACCTCAAACGGTCACAGACTAGGAATGGAAAACCATACACTGCCATCACGCAGGACGGTCGAGTGTATGCACTGTACAATTGTACACATATATACACCAAGGAAGAACTCAAATCTTCACTGCCACGCAAGCGGGGGTGGAAGGGGCACACGAGGAGTGCCGAACTGCTCGGTTCCCTCTGGTTGGGGAAGGTTTGGGCAACGGCGAGGTCCAGCGGTGATGCGGGCGGTGCGAGGAGGACCTCAAGTGCGGGTAAAACCTCCGACATCAGGATAAGAGATGTCTCCAGGAACTGGATCAATCTCGGCATGCAATACTCCTGGACTGAGATTGTTCATCCGAACACTGGGCTCTACTGACACCAGGAGATCCCACAAGCGGGCACGAGTGGCAAAAAGCTCATGTCGCACTGCTCGGTAGTGCCGGTCGAGCGTCTTGATCAAATCGGCTTGTCGACGCACTTCCAGATCGTCACTACCATCCATGTCGGTATATACTGCGTAATTCACCTGATACTCCTCAGGTGGCACCGCAGGAAAGGAGCGATAAGCCGACAAGGACATTAGCGATAGGTCATATCGCAGACGGGTGATGGCCTGATAGGCGGCTTCTTGAACCGCCATTTCCACGGTGGTACCCACCCCATAGAAGATGTGCATGGGGCGTGGGTCATACTCATTATATGGGTAAATCAGGACCATTGCCAGATATTGGGTCATAAGGAAGTCACGGTATTGCTCATATACTATTGGGTCATAAGGAAGTCACAGTATTGCTCATATACCGTGTACTCGGGCATCCACCTGTAATGGTTGCTAGCCAACACATAAGCAAGCATCGCCGGGAACCCAGGAGTATCAATGCACCGGGTGAGGCATCTGAATCAAAGGTAGAGGTTATGGCAATTCATAAACAAATGGTATGGAAAATAGCACGGAAATGACTTGAAGGAATTCCACAATTTTCAAGATGGAATAGAATCTAAACATGTCAAAGGGGTAACAAGCAGAATGATTGGAGCAAGGTAAGAGGGACGGTAAGGATTCCCTGCACACGTGAAGTCTAACTTTTGAACGGGGTAAGGAAATAGCAAACTCGTTTTTCAACCAACCGAAGAGGTAAGGAGAAGAACTAGGATCGAAAAGGATAAGAAGAAAACAGAATCACTACTTATGCTTTTCTCAAATCCTTTTTAAGTTCAAATAATTATTGCAACTTCTAGACCCAACAACGGCCAAGTCAAAGGTCGTCCTACAGTCAATCCTGCTCTGATACCAAAGCTGTCGAACCCCAGAATTCATAACAGAGAGTCTTAAGTAAAACCACCCGCTAAGTCGAAACGTCAACCCCGACCTCAACTCCTGGGTATCAACCCCAAGAGGAGTGGAGTGATATGGCTCCGAATAGCCCGAGACGTCAACCCCGAACTTTCTCCGGCAAACTAATGCACAGATCGAGTAGGGTGATATAGTCTCCTCACTCTTTTACTACCGAGCCAGAACATCAACCCCGAACTCGTCCCGGCAAATTAATGCTCGGCTGGAGTAGGGTGATATAGTTCCCAACCTCTCAGTAGCAGAGTCGCTTCACAGGGGTGATTAAACCTAATAACTCTATGATAGGAACTCTGAAATCCTACCCACAACATGTGCTTCATCAACATACACACAGGCACATGAGCAAGCGAAAACAACCAGATTTCACAGCAGTGACTCTACGACAGAAACTGCAATATTATAAGTTTGAAACTTAACAAACATATATTCACGCAAGGATCCGAAGATCCAAATACACAGCGGAAGAGTAATTAAGGCTACGAAGCCGAAATAATAGGGCCGAAAGCGGCAGCAGAACAAACCGAGCTGCCAAACCCCGGGGGCAGGATCACTGCCTGGGATTTCCAGCGACTATTCGTTGTGGGCGTCGTTCTCTATGTCGAAACTACCCTCGGAAGGGGTAGTTTGCTCTGCAAAAAAAATATCAACAATAGCAGGGTGAGTACAAAATTGTACTCAGCAAGACTTACAGTGCGGAAATTAATAATAGATGTGCCAGGTATCAAAAAAGGGGTAACTGTGGACTATTTTGCGGAAAGCAAATTTTACCTTTGTTAATAGCAATAAGTAGATGGAAAACCGACTACTAGAATACCTTTTCAAAGGGGACGAGTCGAACACTTCGCGCATTCCTTACTGCAGATCACCACACCTGAAATACCTCGACCCATCCTCGACCACCCTGGGAGGAAGCTGTCGCTAACCACGGCCTTAGAGTTGGCAAGTTTTAGAGTTGGTTCTAGCTGTCTAATTTGATGCAAAATCTTACCAAGCTGTCCATAACCGCGGACACGGCTGTTCAAATAGTTTTAACCCTGCAGGGGTGTACATCTTTACCTACACGTATCGATCGACTCCTAGTGCCACTGGGATAACACACTTCACGAGGTGTGCTAGTGGAGGGTGATCGAACACGACCTTTACAATGCTGTCGACCTAGGTATGAGCCACCCGTACGGGCTAGTCCATGTACATCAGTCCGGCCGTGACTACGACACGGTCCCATACGTTGTGAATCGAGGTACATCCCCGGTCTCCCAGACCGTGTGTCCACCCCACCCTTATATTGATGCCACACCACAGTTCCTTTTTCACGCACACGGCAAATGGAAACGGCAAACTAATGCAGCTCATACACTAAGTCTAAGCAAATTATTGAGCCGTGGGTGGCCCCATAATCCACCCGTGTAGAAGTACGCGAATCTTGGTTCGAAGGGACACCGGTAACCGGTCCTTGCAGGAAGACGAGACAACCCACCATGCTCCCAGCCATGGCCTCTCATCTAAACCCAGATATGATTAAGCAAGTTTATTAGTTAAACCCTGGTGAACACCCACCTACCACGTAACCCATTCCCAGTGTTGATTCATCTGCCATCCCAGGAATTACGACTTCTACAAGTCTAAGCACGTCTAAGCATTAAATACATAACAACATTAGAGCAGTGAACACTATACTACGCTAGATAGGTTGGGTTGGTGGTGGAGCTGTTTAAGCGACAAGATGAGTTCTATTCATCGGACTAGGGTTTTGCTTAGCGGAAAAAATAGCAGTTGAACGCATGTGATAATGAATTTAAAAACAACTAATACTTTGCAAATAATATGAGTTTGCAATGTGACCAAAGGGGCTACTTGCCTTGTTGCTCTGCAATTGAAACCCTGCTTGTGACCGATACTACCTCCTTCGGGACTTTTCGGCTCTATCGGAGAGGAACGAAAACACCGGAAAGGAAGGGCATAATGGTAAATATCAAAATGCTGAACATTGGCATGGAATGAAATGCATGCCATGATGCAGAGAGTACAAAATAAAGACTAATGCAAGTGGAATCAATTTAATCGGAGTCCGGACGCATAAAATATCGTGATCCGGAAATCCTCCGGCTAATTGGAAACCCTAATTTGAGTTTTTAGTAATTTGTGTTCTTTCTAGTATGCAAACATGTATGAAAATGACATATTTGAATAGCTCTCATTTTTCTGAACGTTTTGATATATTATTTGCATTTTTCTGATTAAGGATGAATTTTCTACGAATTTCCCAAGATTTAAATCATTTGTTGTATTTTTCTCAGCAAAATTAACATTTAATTTAATTCTATAAACCACAGAGGCTGACAGGTGGGCCCTGGGTCAATTCTAGTCAACATTGACTTAGGTCAATGACAGTGGGGCCCATTGGTCAGATTTTATCCTTTCTTTTTAATCTTTCCTTTATTTCCTGACACGTGGGACCCATGTGTCATAAGGACATAATTATTACGCTCATTTAGTGTATTGTTGAACACTAATGACCGGTATTAGAATGTATGTTAGTAATAATTACTGATGATTAGAGTTAACTGTAGAGATTAACTCACCGGTCAACATTAATGAAGCTCATTAACCAGTCGGTTTAATAATTAAGGCCAACCATTAAATGTGCTTAGTAATAAATGAAGTATTGATTATGTTTTAACGGTTGATTAATTGGCATTAAGTATACTTAGCTATTTATGGTGCTCATAACTGTGTCTCAACCGTTAATTAAAAGGGGATTAGAGCTTTAATTAAGTGGCCACGCAGCCAGCTCGGGTGGCTCAGATGGATTGCGGCTGGCGGCGGGAGAAGAAAGGGAGAACAGCGGCGCGGCGAGCCTTACCGGCGGACGGCGGGGAGCAAAGCCCAACGGTGGCGAGGTGACGATGCGGTGAAGCTCGGGGAGCGGGGCACCGGCGGCGAGGGCGGAGCCGAGGCGGCGGTGGAGCCAAGTGGCGAGTTCGGCGGCAAGGGTTGGACGGCGGGGGTGGAGCGGGACGGAGCCGGAGCAGCGGTGGAGCCCGGCGGCGAGCTGCGGTGAGAGGGTGGCGAGGGAGCTTATCACGGACCAGGAATTGCATATGACTAAGGGAACGAGTGGTCGCCAAGGGCCGAAAGACCAGTCGGCCTGGTGGCACGGTACCTGCGCCGTACTCACCGAGGTGGAGTGATCCGACACCTGACCAACACAAGCCAGCCGGAAGCGACTAAACTGCCCAGAGCCACATACAATTCCCTGACCCGGTGAAGATTCAGAGTCGTTCCCGAATCCTACCACGACAAACAAGATCGGAGGAGCCCGGCGATTCTACCCACATCCTAACCTAGCTCGGAAGCCAGTGGGTCGCTCGAAAGCCCGGTAGAACACACCCACACCCTGCCTAGCCGGCACAGCATCTCAGCCAGCGGGTCACTCAACCAATTCCTGCTCGACTTGGTAGAAAGAGGAACGGCTTAGACTCTTCACGACATACCCATACACTTCATATCATTCACGCACTGTGTATGAGCAGCCTGAATAACAACTTGTATACCACAACAAAGCTCTACAATATGATATCACTAGTAGCTGTCCACATCGGACTATAAGATTACATCAGTCGGTCATAACCGGAAACATATCCGAGTACGGAGTAATTAAACAACAGTGGAAGAAAAGTAAATGAGTCCCACAGCAGCACATTAACCGCTGACCAAAAGTCACAACCTATCCCATGAGTCGAATAGCTAACCAAGGAAAACCATACACTAGGCATCGTCGAAGAATTCCTCGACCGCTGGCTCACCTGCAATGATCTAGGAATATCCTAGGTGAGTACGGGGTACTCGCAAGACTTATTCGTGTTTGATTAGATGTCCTACACATACTAATATAACCAAAAGTAAACATGGTGCAATTCTAGTTAGCAAGGCATAATCATACCAATAATTCACTGACAGGAGAACAATACATCAAAGCAAACCACTGCCAAACCAGATCCCATACAACTTAATGGAGGAATGTGATGGTACTCACTAGTCACATGTGCACCTCAAAATACAATTACGGTGGCTCTCACTTGCCATCCATCTCCCAACTACTTGGGATAGAACATATCTCACATTGACAGTGAACCATCACGACCACACATTCATTTGATCTCTCGGATCGTTACCGGCAATCGATCACCCTGAGTGTAAAGAGTGCCTTATCCCTTGGAGGTTGCAAGGCTCCAAGGGTCTTAGTCTTACCTCAACTACACCCCAGCCTCGATGTCGCTAACGTCCACGCGTGACAAGGGGAGTAATCACGATGGAGTCACCTCAGGGTTGGTATCGCGACAATCTTCTTACACCTGGTCGCAACAAGCGTTCCAAATGATACCAACTTTATCCATCGAACACTTTCCCTTCGGCTCTCACATCTCACCTTAGTGGGTTCAAATACTTAGTGCATCAGGTTAATTTCAACCATAGCTAGACATAACTTGCAGCATACCCTAACCATGCTAGTTTAACTGAACTCAATCACAAGGTACGAATGACGATGCAAACATCAACATATTGATAAATAAAACAGGTACTGAACAATTAAAGGATGCAACAAGCTCTGCTTGCCTTGGTCGAACTGCTCCTGATCTTGCGTTGGGTCGTGGGCCTGGAGGTCTCCTTCTTCGAGCTCTAGTGTAAGCAATGTGAATACCGGAAATAAACGATAAAGGAAATATTAAGATCCAGCATGTATGCATGATAAGGGATGGTAACTACATGTGTCCACGGTAATGATGTGATGCCGAGGAACTAGAACTACATGCATAGTTTGAGGTTGAATTGTCGTGGTTACGGGGAATGCAAATCAGGCATGCATGTCATGTTAAGGGGTCTCGATGAGTTAGGGTTAAGCCGTTAGTGGCGGGGCATGGCAAAAATGTTCAATGTGTTAATATTAGGCTACAATATGAACTACAAGTTCTATGCAAGTGAAAACGTACCAATCGGAGCTACGGTGGAAGAGCTAGAGTTCAACGATTCGCGGCAATAGCAAAATGGTAAACCCTACATGACATACTGTGCAGGTGCTCAAAATTAATTTTTTGATTCGCCCAGATTGTAGAGAATTTCACGAGCTTTCCACATATATAAAATTCATCAAATTTGGACTTACGGTTTGAAAGTTATGAAGGTTTGAATTTTTGAATCAAATCTAACCCTAAACAGTCGAAAACCTAAATGCTAAGCACACCCGAATCAATCCCTCTCTCTCTCTCTCTGCGCTACTGAACTCACCCGCTAAACCCACCCGAGATTGCACCCCATAACCTTTACTCATAACCGCACTCAGCTGACAGATGGGGCCGACATGTCATTCGGTGAGGGGTTTCCCGGCCAACCAGATCTCGCCACCTGTCCTACCGCTTTCCCTCTCTCTCTCTCTCTCTCTCTCTTCTGTCTCCCTCGGTTCTGGCCGGAGGGGAGCTTCTGCGGCGGCGCTCTCGCCGGAGCCTCGCCGGAACAGCGCTACAGGGCTCGGCTAGCCCGGGTGAGGACGGAGGAAGAAGGAGAAGCTCACCTCGAGGAGGACACGCTGCTCGGAGGTGACGGAGGGGCTCAGGAAGAGGTTGGCGACGGTGACTGGCGGTGCCGGTGACCGGAGCTTCGTCGGGGACGGTTCTCGGCCATGGACCTGCGAAACCGAGGAGGGGACGGGTTAATTAGGGGGAGAGGAAGACGGTGAGGAAGAAAATGGGGCTCGGGAAGGAACCAAGGCAGCTATGCGGGCTCGCCGGAGCAGAGACCGGAGGCGAAGAAGAAAACGGCGGTGGTGAGATTCCCGGCATGGATCTGGAAAATAAAGGAGAGGGGGAGGTAAGGAAGGGGATGGGGAGCTCGGAAACAAGGGAGTGGAGGGGAGGAGCTCACCGGAGCGGCGGCGATTGCTCGCCGGAGTAGCTACTGGACCCGGAGAAGAAGGGGGATTTGGGGGAGCTAGGGCACCGGGGGCTAGGGTTTGTGAGGAGGGGGATGAAGGGGGAGGAGCGGGCTGTCGGGAGGGAGCCTTAAAAAGGGCGGCAGCTTCGGACATGGCTGGTCGGGGAGCGGGACGCCGCCCACGCCGGCGTACCCACGGCCGGGACGTGGCGCGGTGGTCCTGACGGGCGGGGCCCGGTCAGCAAAGAGAGGGGGAGCGGGGTGAGGCTGACGGGAGGGGCCCGCTGCCAGGGGAGAGAGGAGGGCTGCGGCGGGAGAAGTGGGCCGGCCGAGGCGGCCCAATAGGCCTCGGCCTGGCGCCCCTTTTCTTTTTCTTTTTCCTTTTTCTTTTTCTTTAACCACAGAGCCACTGTTTGCGTTATTTTATGTTCAATTTGGGCTCCAAATATTTTGAAATTTTTACAGGACCCTCCTAACATTATTTGGGACCTACTGTAGAAGTTTGAATTGATTTGGAGCTCGCTGGAATGGGTGTCTAGTTCAAACCCCAAGTTTTGACCTAATTCGACATTTGAACTGGAACTAGGTCCTAAACCTCTCCAAAAATTCTGAAATTTGGCAGGGAGCTAATATCCCCATATTCATGGACATCCTCAAAGTTTGGTGAATTTTTATACAAATTAGCTTGCCCATTTTCTTAACCGTAATTCTTATCTCTTTTAGGGTTTAGAGTCGGAGTCCGATGGAGCTATCAGTTCATGTAGTGTTTAGGATGATCTTGTGGATGAAATGTTGGGGGAATTGTTCCACCCTAGGAACCTTAGATCTCGATCACCTAACATTGCGAGAACCTTGGGTTGATCACCCGAATAAGTTGATTGGTGTTTGCTAAAATATCCACCGAGGATGAGATATGTACATATTCTATAAAATATAATCATGTCATATTTAAGTTTAAATAAGGTGTGGGTGATGATGACATGTATGCATGTATGCAGGCAAACACTAATCGTTGAATTTGGGCATTACAGAGCTCGAGGGAAGCGGATGGCAAAGAGCACCCGGGCTCGGGAGTTTCGGTGGCAGGGGTTTGGGAGATGGCCCGGATGGTTGGAGCGGGACGGCGTGGCGAGGAAGCTAGGGAGCTTCGGTGGTGAGAGCTCCGAGCGCGGCCGAGTGGCACTAGGAGCGGTGCGGCGATCGGGCGGTGGAGCGACGGGGTGGCACGCGGCGAGCGGCCACGGGGCCGAAGCAGTGGAGGGGCGGCGGGGAACCGAAGCACGGCAGGGCGACGTGGGGAGCAAGAGCCTGCTCGGCGGCGGAGTGGAGCAGCACAGCAATGGGAAGCTCGGCGGCACGGTAAGCCAAGGAGAGAAAGGCGCAGGAGAGAAGAAGCAAGAAGAGAGCGCCGGTCGAGGAAGGGAGATAGGAGAGGGCGGTGGCGTAGCTTCCCAAGCAGGAGGTGGCCGGGGCAGCATTGGAAGCTCGCCACAGCTGCAACTCGGCCAGCATGAGGTGGCAGGGAGAAGGAGAACGGCGGCGGGGTGGCTTAGAGAAGAAGCAGATGGGGCGGGCCGAGTGAGCTGTGCGAAGGGAGATAGGAAATGGGCTAGGGAAGGCCCACTTCGGCAGGGGGGTAGAGTTAGGGTTTTTAAGTTTTCTTTTCAATTTTCTGTGTTTGAGCTTCTAGGTCTGTGATTCAAATTAATTTGAAGCTATCATTCCAATTTAAAGGAAAACTTTAGAATCTTTTCCCTAATTGTGGTTGATTTTCTGGTTTGGGCGTTTAGTGAAACCCTAAGATGAATTTGAATTTTAGTTTCAAACTTTTAGAACCATTTCAAAGTTTCTCTCAAGTTTTAAAATCAAATTTCAGAATATCCGTATAATGTTTCTTTCTATTTCAAATAGGTTTTCTGAATCAATTCCGAATCCCCTTTTAAACCTCTAAGCTCTACTTCTAATTAGAGCTCCGAGTTAAAGGTTCAACTAAACGGTTAATTTCCATCTCAACTTAACCCCTTGGACTTTCAATTATCTCAAACCTAGGGTTTTTATAACTCGAGCAATAGATTGAATTCGCGAGATGTTCCTCGGAACTTATTACTTCAAGGCTTCGCAAAACCATTTAAGTTTTCAAAGTGTTGTCCACATTGTCGAGTTAGGGTTTGTTGGAGGCTTTTCATAAAAATTCAAAATCATACTCAATTTCAGGTTCCAATGCAAATGCATGTCATGAAATGATGCACACAATTGGCGGCTTAAGAGCGGGGATGTTACAGCTATTGATATATGAGTTCTAGTAATTTGGTAAAGAGGATGCTAAATTGGAATTGCGTGCTATTTGGCCATCACAATTTGATAAGAACAGATTATTGCCTGATCTTTAGCTTCTTTTTTTTACTGGTTCACTGGTTCCATATGTGCCTTACTTTTGTCAAATTAAAGAATAGTTTCTTGCTAGCTAGATGATGTACAACATTTGAAGCACTTGCATATGTGTGTGATATATTTGCTTTACGCACTGATAAGAACATATACTACTTGATCTTACTTACTTTGCCTTCTGTACATATATATATGTCGGTTATTTGACTAAAGAACAAATGTTATCCTTTGATTCTTAGCTTGCTGATGATTGAGGTTCTGCCTAAAATTGATATGAACAGATATGGCACTTGGTCTTAGTTCCTTTTATCTGTATATCTAGATGATTGTATGTACTAGCTTGGCTTGTTAAAGCACAGATACTAACTTGATTTTAGTTGTTCTCTGCTTTCTCCCTTTCTCATATATCTAAGTCAGTTTATTAACTGAAAAGAACAGATACTAATCTTGAACTAGTCCAACTCTATGATGATTTCTTCAACTAAGAAGAACTTAAAGAAAGGAGATAAGAAAAAATTCTACACATGTTGCCTAAAAGAAAACCCTGTGATGAATTTATATTCTGAGGGTCCCTAATTATCATGCTAAAATGCATGCATGTGTGGGTTATGGCGCTTTCGATAATTCTTACCTTGTCTTGGTTTGGACAAGAGTAAGCTGACTTCCTTGATCCGTTGGGCTTGCTTCTAGACTTGTTGGTGGTCTTCTCTTTTTCTTCTCGTCCTATGGTCTTGGTGGTTGTCCTTGATCTTCTAGTCCTTGGTCCCTACACCATGGCCCTACTGTTCTTGATGAGCTCCTGTAGCTTGACTCTTGTGAAGGAGATTGGTGCTACAGTGGTATATATGGTGAAGGAGTGTGACTTCCTACTGCTATTGATGCTAAGCTACTTCACTGGTTGCCTTGTTCCTTATTTCTACTGGCTTCACTCGAGCTATTCGGTGGTAATCTTTTGGGCCACCTCATGCTACCTTAGTTTCCTGGTGTCACTACCGAATGACTACTGCAGTGGTCTACTTGGGTCTGGTTGCCTTCTTGGTTAAGAATTCTGACTAAGGTCAAACTGGTGTGCTATTTGGATAATCTATTTGAGAGGTGATGTTTATTCAAACATTTTTGTTTCTAAAACTTTTTTAAACTAAAAACTTATTAGAGGCAATGTAGTATAGGTAAAAATAAAATTATTTTACTATTATCACTTCTCTTTTCCTTATACAAGTATACACATATAGGTTTGTCCGATGAGGGTCTTAGCCTCGGACATTTTTAAAAATAAATTTTTTTCTAAACCTATTTTCAAAACTAAAAATTATTTAGGTTCTAATTCTGGTATTCTTTTGCTCTCGCAACTAAAACCTGCAGATGTAGGCGAAATTATGCCGGTGGAACCACTGTACTTTTAAAACCTTGTTTTCAAAAATCTTTGCCTCCTACAGCAACGGCGTGATTCCAACCGTCTCGAGTGCACATACTCGACGACCTCGGATATCACCAACATTTCCGAAGATTTCCCCCTTCGATTCTTGATGTTCCGCTACAACTCTACATTTGAAGATTAGCTTAGACATTGTATAGGTAGAATTCCCTCATGTAATTTTCTTCTTTAGTTATTCTTGTACTCAATAATTGTAATTATAACAATGTAATTCTTCTTTTATTCCAATACTATTGTATGTCTTGTAATGATATTCTTTAGTTAATAAAGATTTTAATTTTATTGTATTATGAGTTTGTATGACCAATGCAATGGATAATGTGTATGATACGAATGCACAATAATTTTCCCTCCTTTAATCTAGCTTACGACGTGACTTGGTAGAACTCGGTCAACTCAGCAATGCGAGTTGACCTAAACTTCACCTCACACGACTTACGACTAACTAAAAATCAGGTTTCTTATATGTAGGATATTTGTATCTGACCGAATTGAGTACATATCCGATCCATGTTTATATTCGAGTAACATCCGATCCGTATTCGTATTTGACAACATCCGTATTCGTATCCATATTCACTTTGAAAATATGAAAACAAAAATGGTAGGGGCACTATCCGATCCATATCCGATCCATTTGCATTGCATCCTTACCCAAGGGTCTACCACTATACCTTCTTTCATGAAGGATTGTACGAACACTATCTTTAATGATGTAATATAATCTACTTTTACTCTCAAAAATTAAATTCCCCTACAATGGTCCAATTAACTGGAACTTCAGGAGCTTAGGGTAATCATTGGTGCCGCAAAGAACATATATCGTTGCATCAGACGAAATTTAATGTTCATTCTAGGCCGCGACAAATCAGCGTAACTCATGAAAAGAAAGAGAGGCGGAAAGCGTGAAGAGAGCGGAGCACCGCGGGAAACGGGAGGTCAGGGACGGCCGAAGCAGCGGCCAGGGACGCTGGCGTCTGACCGAGACGTACATTTTCGATATAACTGATGGTCAAGAAAATTTCGGTTAGCTCACCACCTAGTCCCTTGTTGACAACGGCCCCACGCTAGATAGCCTGTCATCAGTCATCGTCCTTGGCGCGATGAGCTTGGGATGGGTCATCGGTAGTTGCGAGTAAAAATCTTCGATCAGGGAGCATCGATGGCGACAGGCGGCCCCTCCAAACAACGACCCCGTCACCTCGGTATCGCCGTCGGCGCCACGTTATCACCCCCGGTGCCATGAGGCCTCTCCTCTCCCGCCTGTTCTCCTCCACCTACATTGCCATGGCATCCTCCTCCTCATCGACGTCGAGACGGCTTGCCCACCTCACACGCCACCTCCTCGCCTCCTCCTCCTCTTCCGGCGAGCTCTCCTCGGTGGGCGCCCCTGCCGCGGCCGCAGCCCGCCCGGCCGCCTCTAAGGGCTTCGCCGCCGTGCTGGTCTGCCTCTTCGAGGACCGCCGCGGCGACCCCCGCGTCCTCCTCACCAAGCGCGCCTCCTCCCTCAACTCCCACTCAGGTACCACAGCGGTTTCTTGGCTAAATATGTCACCCTGTGAAATTTTCTGGCGCAAGACCGCACCTTCTTAAGATCCACGTTCCCCGATTCCGTCACTGGAGTGGTTTCATTTCTTAACAAAATTGCCAGGGGAGGTGTCTTTGCCGGGAGGGAAGGTGGAGGAACGAGATGCGGATGTGAAGGCGACGGCTCTGCGGGAAGCAAAGGAGGAGATCGGGCTGGACCCTGCGCTTCTGTCTATTATGACAGTTCTTGAGCCTTTCTTATCCAAGGTAAATAAATAAATAAAAAGAACTCTTGTGCTGGAGTGGTATCGAAATTTAGGCAGTTACTATTAGCTTTTACCTACGAATTCTTTAGGTTCGCATATGCTTTGATTACTTAATAGTCTGTGTGTACAAGAGTAAAGCTACTTTTGATACAAAAGGGTCGGTTAGTCCTCGTCGTGTAAATACCACTGAATTACGCCATCTACCATATCGCAAGCCAAATTATGATATGGAGTAGAGATTTAACTGAAATTTTAGTTAATTTGGCGTTTTAGCCTTTTCCATAATATATTGAGTCGGTGAATGTGTGACATCTCGCACGTTGCAAATCAATTCTGTTATTGAAAGCATGCTCATCTGAGATTCGTTAGTGTTTTTGCCTCAATCTTAAGAGTCCAAATGGCCACTTGGACTGAGTCGGTGAATGAGTCGATGGCAGAGGTCATGTGACGTTTCTTATTTTACCTGTACTCACCATGTGTCTTTTGTATATTTATCTAGTGATAATGTGACTATATTGAAATATTTCAAGCAATGATGGATGCTGGATTATTATGTATTTAGGGACAAGAACTCAAAAGTGATAAGTGATAGAAATATTAGCAATTTTCCGATCAATTTAATCCATATGAAAAACATGGAGACAGTGATAGCAAGATTGATTGCATACGATGAACTAATCATACGTGTGCGTACTAGACATAGAACATACAAATCTATGAAACTCAGGAGTACAACACATGTATGAACTAACAAAAGGATGAGTAAGTCATACCCTCCAGTAGGGAAAGTTAGACCCGCGGCGGCAGCGGCGTTCTGAGCGTTGTCGTTGTTGTCAGCCATGGCGTCGTTGGGGAAGTCGAGGAAGTAGTCGAAGTCGTGGAGGCAGAAAGACGGAAGCAAGCAGTCGCGCCGAGACGCTCCCCAAAAACCGTATCGCCCTTCTCCCGGTGCAGGATCACAAAGGGCGGGGCTTCGGAGGCCTGCTCTCCCGTACGGCCGTGCACGCGGTCGCCGAGATGGAGTTTGCCAGAAACAGCAACAACGAGAGGAACGACGGTGCGATGTGATCACGACCGAGTCGGTAACAACCCCACGTTATAAACAAATCAGGCTCGGCTCGTTCACGAAACACGGCGCGCGCGCACGGGTAGGCGGGCGGCGGAGGAGGAGCGCGCGTGAACCACTCCTCTTCTCATGCTCCAATGGGATGTGGGAGAGAGCTCCTTATAAACTGGTCCAAACTTTCTCCCACTCCCAGTATGGACTAAACTTCCCACTCATGTCATGACACCACAAATGGGCCTTTGAGATTTTCCACGAATTAATTCGTTAATGGGCCAAAAGCCCATGTAAGTTTCAACAATACGCACTAACATGGGTGTTAAATTCATTTGATATTTCCCCCCTTTCAGTATCATCTAGTGCATGTATTGCAAATCCTCTGATTACATTACTCATCCTAAGACATGTTGTATAATGAACTTGAGAAAAAACATGCATGTCCAATTAGGAGTTGCGACACACTGGTGCATAGTTATGATCCAGACACTCATTGAACGGAAGTGGGTTGATGGAAAAGAAAACATATCGCAATGCGGGAAGATGTGGGGCGAGTGGCTGGAATCTAGAGAATGGGAGAGATTATAGATTTATCTCAGGGGGGTACAGTGGTCGTCTGGAGACAGGCTGGAGGGTAGAACCTTTTAGGGAACCCTCTAATTCCATTTATTACTGAGAGTGCGTTGTTTCAGCTGTTAACCAAGTTCTTGCGTAATCAGGTCTTAGTATTGCTGGTTTGTACAAGAGAGCTACTCAAATAGATTATTCAAATACATGAGTTCACCTATGTCCATCAAAATTATTGTGAATTGCCCTACCTTGTTATGGCTTGTCTTATAACTTTCCCAATGTGAATGCTTCTTCATTCTAGCTAAGCTCGGTTTACCTGTTACATGTGTCAAGAGATTACTTTCGCCAGATGGTGTAAGCTGCCTGCTTTTGAAAGCTTGCCTTCCCTTGGTAACTTTCAAGTAATGTATAGCTGTGGTGTCATGCTCCGACTCCACCGTCTGTAATCCTTTCTGGAAGAGGGAAATTTCCAATCAAAATCTCATGTGTAGACTGAAGCACTGAGCACATGCTTTTGTACTCATTCAATAGAAGTGCAAACTGGCCAGGACTGATGCTGTAGTCTTTGTTTTGCAGAATGGCCTTGATGTTACTCCCGTAATTGGCATTCTTTCGGATAGAGCTTCATTCAATCCTGTCTTGAATAAAGCTGAAGTGGAAGACATATTTGACGCCCCCCTGGAGATGTTTCTGAAGGTAATTCTTTGTTTTCTTAATGCTGCTTTGCTCCTTCAGATTCTTCATCAGCTTCTTATGTTGTCAGCAAAAACATCTGCATCAGTTAGTTCTCATTTCTACCATCTCTCTAGGATGATAACCGAACAACAAGAGAAAGGACTTGGATGGGAATGACTATTCCAGTCCAATTTTTCGACTACGAGGCAGATGGCAAAAAGTACGTCATTTGGGGCCTAACTGCACACATTCTGACCCGTGCTGCATCAATTGTCTTACAGAGGCAGCCATCATTCGTCGAACTTCCAAGACCCAGATGTACTCCTGTCACCAGCGAGCACTAATGGACCAAAACCCCGACACAATATCCCAACCTTTCTGTAATTGTACCATTCTTACCCTCTATTTACTGGTAGAAGAGGCGAAGAGGGTATCAAAAGTCTAAAACTGAAGCTGTTAGTGTATTTCTGTATAGATGTAGATTGTACTGCCTATATAGCACAACAAATAATACGGGCACAATTACTGAACTGATCTTTTGAGTTGAAATTCAGTCAACGAGCGCCCGGTGGAAGGTGTGTCTCTTTGTGCTTTGCTAAGGATTGTACTATGTGGCCATTACTTCTCATTGCAGAACATCAAGGCAATTGTAACTGATAGTTCTCATTGTAACATCAGTGACGGAGAATATGAAACAGCTTATAGTGCATTTGAAATATTTTTGCAGGTTAATCGTGTATATCTGTCAGAGTTCACGGATCATCAGTAAAGCATGTACAGAAATGAATTTGGGCCTTTGGAAAAGAAGCACAAATGTGAAGCGGGCTGGCTTTCTGATATCTGAAAGGCCTATGAAAAAAATAAGAATGTATATGTGGAAATAGTCATTCCGCGAGGACAAGAAGCCCAAAGTGCAACTGCTCGGACTCCAAGACGACAGGCAACTCGGATGTTGACGCGGGTTGGCATGCTAGCCCACCAGAGACGATGCCGGTGCATTTGGAATGGAATTCCGAATTTTAGATATGAACCTAGCTGAATCAAAGTCCGCTTTAACCACTGTGTTTGTCTTGACAAGATCTTCTATATTTAGGTTTTATTTTAATATATCTATAACTTTAATGGTTCTACTAGCTCTTTTCTCGTTTGTCATCTTTCTGTACCACTATTAGTTTTGTATTTGTTCCAAACGAAAACGTAAGTATTAGAAATAAAATTACTAATGAGGTGTCAATAGCTTGATGGCTAAATCAAAATATTAATGGAGCGTGTACGACGGTCTTATTAGGAGGCTGTCGTACACTCGATAAATTGAGACACATCGATATTTTCTAAATAGATTTGTCCGTCTCGTGGAGCACGGCTTAGTCATATGTCGGGAGATGAGTCTTATGCGGGACTCGACTAGTGACTTGGACTATTATGGACTTCCTAAGGTCGCACCTAGAGCTCCTGTTCAGCACTTGGAGCTCTAACCTCTCCTGCTCAAATTTTTCATTTATAAGATGAAGACATCCCCATAGAGATTTACATAGGCAAAAGTCCAATGACAAAAGACCATGAGTGCCTTTGAGGAGAGAGTGAGG